>BQNB010188602.1:0-11936 GCA_026074375.1 Tanacetum coccineum | reverse complement strand
ATAGGTTGATGAAAATTCTTGGGTTGTTATAAGAAGCAACACCCTTTACCTTGAGTGGTAAAGGGTATTTATAGTTACAAAAGACTAGAACCCCTTCATGTTTGTTTGCAATGTGGTTGGGCCGGACCACTTACTAATGGGCTTTAAGCCCGACACTAAGGCCCAATTAGCTTAGAGTAATTCCCGTAACACTACGTTTTCTTATACAAGGCTCAGGAATAATAATGACCATCACTTTATGTAAAAACACGGCTAACTATGAGGAAGACATTGATTTGGGTGAATGGAATATAAAGCAGTCTAAGAGGAAGATTTGTGATGACATTATACTGTAGTAGTCTGAGTTCTTTCCTCTTCTGGTGTTGCTCCTTACAATGATGCTATCCTTGAGGACTTAAACACCAAGCACCCTTTCAAGCCTCCTCTCTCATTGCCACATATATCTATTGACCAACATCATCTTGTTGCATCTCCAGCTGTGGTTCTAGATAGAATTAAGAGTTTTCCTTGTGGCACGTCTTGTGGGTGTGCCCAACACCTCATGGATTGTTTAAGTAGAGCCGCTGTTGTTATTTCTGATGAGTTGGTCTCCTCTATCACCCAAGTGGTGAATCTTTTTCTTGATGGGAAATGCCCCAATGGGTTGGGTGAGTATATTGCTAGTGCTCCTCTCACACCATTGGTTAAACCATGTGGTGGTATTCGTCATATAGTTGTGGGTACTGTCTGAAGATGTCTTGTCTCTAAAGTTAGCGCTATTATGATTGGCCATTCTTTAGATAGTTATTTAGACGGTCTTCAATTCGGTGTTGGGGTAGCTGGTGGAAGTGAGTCTATCCTTTATTCCGTGAATCGTTTGATTGAGGCTTGTGGGGATGATGTTGGTCTTTCGATGTTGTTGGTGGATTTCAAGAACGCCTTTAACTTGGTAGATCGAGAGGTTATGTTGCGTGAAGTTCGTCTTTGTTGCCCTGCTATCTCACGTTGGGTAGAATTCTGTTACTCTAACCCAGTTAGATTGTACTATAGGGATCACACCTTATGGTCGTGCCAAGGAGTACAGCAGGGTGATCCCCTTGGCCCTTTGCTTTTTCCCCTAGTGTTACACCCTTTAATATGTAAGATTAGAGACTCTTTTAGCCTTTCTTTGCATGCTTGGTATTTAGATGATGGTACTATTGTTGGAGATACTGTGGTTGTTGGGAAGGTCTTAAAGTTAATTATAGAGGATGAGCCGGGGTGTGGCCTGCTTCTCAACGTTGATAAAACTGAAGTTTTTTGGCCAAAGGAAGACCCTCGAAGCAGGCTTGCAGGTATTTTTCCACCTAATATTGCTCGGCCCTTGCATGGTGTTAAATTACTTGGTGGGCCCGCTAGTGTGGATTTTGATTTTTGTAATGAGCTTATGATGAAGAGAGTGGCCAAAACCATTGAGCTTATGGATGCTATTGCTAAGATTAATGATCCTTAATGTGAGTTGTTGCTTCTTCGTACTTGTACGGGTATTTCCAGGCTATACTTTACTATGCGCACATACCCTCCCTGTGTCTTTGAGTCTGCCCAACGTTCTTTTGACGTGGCTCTTCGTTCTTCTCTGGAGCGTATTGTCACCGCTTCTGGACCTGGATTTGGCGACTGGCAATGGAGGTTGGCCACCTTACCATTTACATTTGGGGGCTTAGTGTCTATTCTGCAAGTGATGTTTTGAATTATACCTTTCTTGCTTCTCGATTACAGTCTGTTGGCTTGCAGACTAAGCTTCTTTGGCTTACTGGTATTGATTCTCCTGGACCTATTTTTGATGATGCCTTGTCTGTGTTTAATACATCTATGGAGACTGACCTTTTGAGTAATCAAAGTGAGATCGCTGCCCCCAAACTCATGAAGAAAATGGTAGATGTATATTTTCACACGGGTTACTAAAAATGCAGAGTCCACATTTTCTTTATCTCCTCGACAGATGGTCTTGTAGACTTCTCAAAGGGAGGATCATACCTCTGACTGGCTTAGGACGGTCCCTATTTCTGGGTTGGGACAAACTATGAACGGTAAGACTTATCGTTGTGTTTTGTGTTATCGGTTAGGTATCCCCTTATTTTCTGTTTTGAAGCCTTGTTCAGCTTGTTCAAGGGTTTTTGCTAGGGATATTTATGGAGACCATGTTGTATCGTGGGTCGGGATTATTGGTATTAACATCATCATAACGTTATGCATGATACCCTTGTCGACATATGTTATCGTTCTAGGATTTCAGCTGGTAAGGAAGTTGATATCGGGTTGGATGGGGGGCGTGACAAACCATTACGTCCAGCAGATATGTTACTTTACTCGTGGGATGGAGGACTTGATGTGTGTGTAGATCTGAGTGGATCTTCACCTTTGACGCAAACCGGGATGGTTGATTTCGTACCCGGTCGGGCCGTGATTGATACTGCACAGCATATACACGATAAGTATATGGCTAAGTGTACGGCTATTAGATATGGGTTTCTTCCCTTTTCTTTCTCTTTTTTAGGGGAATTAGAGGCAGACGCGGTTACATTGCTGAAGCGGATCTGGAAGTTCTCCATGGCTTAGGACATTAGGGCACGTGCTAATGTTCATATATTTAACAGGATCACTTTCGCTATTGCTAAAGGGGTGGGGGCCCAGATAGTATCTCAGCTTCCATCCAATTTGTTGTAAACCCATGTTATTCTAATAAAGTGATGTTTTATAAAAATAAAATAATAATAATAATAATAATAATAATAATAATAACAAGAATAATAGCCCGCACGTTGCGGCGGTGCTTATTTTTTTCAAATCGATTACAAAAGAAGTGAAGCTTCATTCGAAATTTTTCGTTGGGTCACGTTTTTTTTATATAGGTTTCTTTGTCGTTAAAACCAGGTGACTGAATTGCTAACTTAAAACCCCATCACTTAGGTATAGATTTTAGTATATTTTTAGCTTTAGTATTTATCACAACTACTATGATTAACCCATGGGTGAACAAACTCATATCACCTAATAACTTTTTAGTTTCGAACGTTACATGTAAGTGTTATTCTAATGTCAATAATGCCCCTTACACCTCAACAATCAACAAACTAAAGCATAAAGAAATCTTGTCGCATACGAAGGAAAAAGGCCAACAATATACGCACTCTTCAACTTGAATGAAGGCTAAAAGCACAAAATCTAAGAAGCTATACCCGAAACATCGTAGCAGGATGATTAAAATCAAATGAGTGCACTCATCTGATCTCTCATCATTGTGATTCTTTAGTCATATATACAACTCGAAAACTAACATGCAAATCCTTCATATAGATTCTAAACTTGGTTTATTTGAGTTCATAGCATAAAAACAACCTGATCAAATCTTTATACATAAAAAACAACAAACGATTTTGTTTCTTAACTTGAAAATTTGGCACCGTTTGTCACAATTTTACACCAAACTTACGTCGCCAAAAACCCCAAATCTCCAGGGGAAAAAATGAAGAACAAATGCTTACACTTGTGTGAAGATCTTTCGAACCTTTACGCTGGAAGAAACTTCAAGAAATTGTAAAGAGATGGAAGGTGGGTGTGAATGAGGCGTGGTATGTGTGGGAAAGAACCTTCAGGGTGCTTTGTTGGATGTGGGTGAGAATGAGGTGGGAAAGAAGATATAGAAAAGAAAAGAAAAACGGGCCAGACCAAACACAGCCCAAAAGATCAGTGGGAGCCCAGCTAAACGAAACGGCAACGTTTTTGATCGTCTATGATATATTTATATAATAATAGGTGTTCTTATTTATTTAATAAGTTAAAAGTATTTGAGGTATTAGTTAAGTAGCCATTTTTAGAGTTTGTTGGGTTTGTAGATGGGTTTAAGATATGAATTTAGATTTGGATTAATATTTGATGTAAGAAAGAGATCATATATTATAAAAATATCAAGTGAAAATATATATTATAAATATATACAATTGGCAGGATTGTTGTGGAATATTTTATATTAAATTTCGGATCTAACACATATTTTATTATTAAATTCGGATCTAACCGGATCCATTTGCATTTTTTATTATTAAATTCGGATCTAACCGAATCCATTCGCATTTTTAATTATTAATTTTGGATACCCAACTCCCTTATACTCTCTTATCACGGGTTGTCTACCTGATTCATTCTAACCGATCTCTCTCTTATAACTTCACCGCTGGGTTTTCAGGTTCTTTTATACCGATCCAGCATAGTTGTTAAACACGGGCGGAGAAGAAACGTATCTCTTTCTTTGATACGTGTCTTCTTCTCTCTCTCTCTCAGCTTCTTACTCACAAGAAAGACACACATAGACACATAAACTGAACCATCTAAAACCCACATGCAAAGTTGTGCATCAGTGGCGTTTCATCTAAAGAAGTAGCAGATCCCCCGTTAGCAAGAGATTAGGAATTAAAGGTACGTTTTTATGCTGATTTTCTTTTTCTTTCAATCATTTTGGGTGACATTGATTTGTGGGATTTTGCTAAATTGTGAGGTAGTATGACATGTATCTTTAATGTGAAGTGAGTGCAATATATATTTATTTGATGAAGAACATGTGTTTGATACAATGCCTAAATAAAAACATATAATTTCAGATGTTGAATTAGTGGTGAAAATGTGAAAAATAGAAGTGTGGTTTGTTTTCTAATAACCATGCTTACATTGTTTTTATATAAAATGTGATTTTTTAACATGCTTTGTCAAATGATTAACCCTAACATTTGCAGATGGTTGAAGAAAGCCGGGATACAACAATATAATTTGTGCCATTTGAAATCATAAAGTTTCCTCTTTATTCAGAACATGAAAATAGTGGTGGAGGAAGAGAAGAAGGGTTGAAGGAGGAGATGGTGATTGAGGCAGCGAACGCGTTGTTTTCGATGACGTTTGGGAATGATGTTTCGAAAGGTACACTTATGCAATGGAGTAATTAAGAGATTAGGTATAACACAATTTTAATAATTTTTAATGTTTCGTGTCGATTTTATACTTTATGTTTACTTGACGCGAGAATAGAAATTTAGCTGTAAATGTAAGGAAGCCGAGAGTTTTAATCTGTTAGTAGTATAGCGATCTAGAATTTACCACATTATGCTTAGTTATCGTGGGTCACCTTTTTGATGTGTTTGCAACAATAATAACATGGCATTCCATGTTGGGTCAGAATGCTTCCATATTCTTCTATAATAATAGGGGTTAAAGATGCACTTGGCTCGGTTGAGGCGCAATCAGTTTTTGCCTTTTTTATATACCCTTTTTTGTGTACAGTTGCAATCGTGATTAGAAAAGCCATGGTGGTAATCTAAATGTCGCAATTCAGTTTTTGTCCTTTTATATACAGTCCGCTCTCTCTGGATTCTTCTTCTTCCCACCAAATATAATCGTGATTATATCATTTTGTTAGAATATGGCATCACGTCTCTTGATAAAAATAGACGTTAAACATATTAATTCTCAAAATATCACCTAGCATTTTTGTCATCTTTTTCCCAGTCAAGGGTAGAATATTCTATACACAACACCAACTTCTTCTATGCATCAAATTTTTTGCTTAATATATTAATGTTCTTTAAACCGGATTTTGATATATGAACTGTTATTATGAAACATTTATAGGCCACACATACGATGTTAAGCAATCCGCTTTTTCTTTATCACCCATAGATACGAGTTGATATGTATAATAACAAAACATTAACTACTAACCGATATTAAGATTTCATGAGTACTTATATTGAGTCCATAACCAGTAAGCATGGCTAATAAGATGGTTCTATTGCACTCAAACCTCCATATTTAATATCAGACTTCGAACCTTTGTTTTCCTTTTTAATGTTAATGGTAGATGTTGTTTATGTAAGATGATGAGTAGTGACGTAAATGCACAATGTTTGATTGTGTGCCTCCTTTTTGGTATCATTAATCTATTAAGCTCCTTTTTGCAGGTTTACATGGATTGTGAGTTATTTTACAACCTTTACCGTTGTTGTTCTCTGATAATGTGAAAGGTACCCATATTTTGTTTCATTTGGATGTTTAGTGATGACATTTATTTGTTCTAATCTTCTTATTTTGGACATTACTCTAAATTAAGCACAATAAGGAATCGCTACATTTATATGAGTGCATATTATATTTGATTGTAGGTGGGTCAGTTAAGTGACATAATCGAATCTAACAAATAAACTGTGACGGGACGCGTTTTAGATAATTGTTCGGGCCCATTTGGTGTGAATGCTGCAATGGGGGTATAAGTTGCTCAAGGTGATCTGCAACAACCCTTTTTTGGTTCTTTATCAACCTGTGATATGTAAAATGAATATGTGGGATCAGGCGATCTTGGAATTGAAGGTGAATAGCATTTCGTCCTTGATATACTATACCTGCTAGAAAATATGTTTTCGGTATTTACTGCTATGGTTAACCCCTGTTTTGCTTTCGCATATAGTGATATATGTTGCTGCAAGAGTGGCAGAGGTTTCTCATCGTCCAAGATCGTTTCGTGTGAATGTTGCAGTGGGGACAGAGGTTGATATTGCTACTTTGTAACAACGCCGTTTTATTGGTTCTGTTTTCCCTGAAAATACAGAAACTCAATGGGCGAGATCAAGATGTGTTGAAGCTTAAGGCGAATAACATTTTCTTATTATACTATACCCACTTGAATATATGGATTACAACTTATTTTTATTTTCAGTGCCTTATGTCTTGGTTTCTTATTGTTCATCTAGGTTGGATCTAGACAGAAGATTTTTAGTTATATTCAGAAGCTGAATTGAACCAAAATCAGAACCTTGCCTATAGTATACCTGGTACGCTACTTCATATTGTTTATGTTAGAATACCATTTTTGTGAATGTGTAGACTGTCAATTCCTTTTCTCTAAACAAGAATCATGTTGACAGTAACTATAACTTAGGTGTTTATGTGCTGAGTGTCGAACATTCACATCGATTAAAACATATGCTATAACAAGCTGCTGGTAGTTGATGTTGCTCACAATTTAGAACAGTCAAGAGCGATAACAGCAACAAGTATGTCTTGAACTACATCTTTTAATATTTATTAACGGGGTTGAGGTTAAACAAAGGATAGTTTAGGTACTCTTGATTCTTTTGAAGTGCTTATTAGCGAAAGTAGAAAATTATTTCATACGTAAGAAGTTCATAAAGTAGTGCTTAGATTTGCTAATTAATTGAATTCTTATATGTGAAAAGCACTAATTGCATGCTTTTAGAGATTTTAAGGAAATATGGAAATGAAAGGTAATTAGAACATCGTCTTTAATATGCATTATAGAACTACTTAATATGGGGTTCTGTTACAGCTGCTATTAGACCTGCGATTTCTGTCACAACTGTTATTCTATGCACATATTACAGTAGTGTACGACATTGACTTTTTTTATTATGGGTAATAGTCAAATAACACAACTTTATGGTATGAGTAAAAATGGTTGACATGATCTGTATCTATTTCTGGATCCCTGGTGCCCTAATTATGATTACAAGAATTATTACAAAATTATATAATTTTTTTTGGTATAGTTGTATATATGGTGTTTTATGCATAATAGTTGCTTCAACTGACTTTCACCTATTTCTTTTTTAGTTAAACTTTTCAGCTTAGGCCATGACCCAAGTTCACCCCTTTAATTAAACTTAAACCTCTCATACACCAATAAGCGGGAAGCAAAGGATGTAGTTTCTACATCTCTTAGAAAATAAGGACGCCTTAATTAGTGACCTAAATGGGGAATTCTTATATAGTTATTGGGCTTGCAATCCTTGCATAAGGATTCCTATGTTAGGTTCAGAGTTTGTATCATGTATAGTTTGACAAAACTGGGTGAGATAGTGAGTTGGGTGATATTGAGTCAAAACTCTAAAGGTGATATTATTTGGACCAGCCAGAATAGGTATGATCTAGATGACCCATTAACACTTTATCCTAATAGAAAAATTGGTTTAGAAACTAACGTAAGATAATAACCAACATTATGAATAACCTAAGAATCCTGTTCTTCAGACAACTTATTTCAGATGTTGTAGTAAGTACCTCTTGGATGACATATAAACTCTTCCATCTCTTTTTAGGAAACCTAATACCCATTTGACCCCGTTAGTCGTATTAAGATATTACTCGAATCAGCCCATTTTATTCATAACCGTAATCTAATGATTTATTATGGTTTTTTCCTGGTCTTATTCAGGCTACAAACAAAATGTGAAAGATATCGTTCAAGGTGCGTTTTTTCCAGAAGTGGGAGTTGAATCGTTGTTGTAGGTACCAACGGTGCGGTTATCAGAACTTATGCAGGTTCCTCTTGAGGCACAAAAGCAATGCCTTTTCTTGAAAAACACTTTATCGACAAAGAGGACCGATCGAGACTATAATTTGACCACGTCGTGGTTTATAGGTTAATAATATTTGAAATGAGCTTCACTTCAGTATTCTTTTTCGCCGTGCTACACATATGTTTGTCGATAATCTTGCGTAATTATTATTAACATGGTATCATTTAGTCACCGGCTTCTGAATGTAACACATTGTGACATTAACGCTAAAGAATAAGAAACTTTTACGAATCGCCCCGCAGCGAAGCGCGGGCAACCATCCTCGTTTAAATATACATTTTTAAAGTAAATTAATATTTTTTTAATATTAAAAAAAGATAATATATGGTAAAGTTGGTAAAAGGAACCCACTAATAAAATAAATCCGCCTATTTTGCACACTTTTTAAACAGTGCATGTCAAAAAAGTTCTTCCACAATTTCTAACCCTTGAATTTTAACAAAACAATGTATAAGTATCTTTTTACTTGAAAACTCATCCTAAAGTAGGCTACCAAACGGGCCTTTAACACTTTAAGCTTTGATTACAAATTCTATTGAACAATCAAAATATAACGTTTATTTACGTTAAGCCTAAAATAAAAATTAAAAAATAAAAAATGACAAGGTCGTGCGTATTTTCATTTTTTCACCAAATTTCTTGACCGAAAGTTTGACTAAACAAATTCAATTTTGAATTTTATCGATCACTTGATTTTGCTATTATGTTGTCCTATTGATCAATAAAAGTAATGATTGCTAAAGGTATAATTTTCTTTTATCATCTATATACTACATATAAAAAGAAAACACATTCTCAAAACTTAAAAGCTTAAAAAATGATTAATCTTGTTATAATAATTTACTCATGTTTGTATAAGGCAACACAATCGATTAAATATTTAGAATACTTAATTACAACTAAATCAATAACTTTCTTTACTATCATTTAATCCACATCGATATATAGACGTAAGTTAACGCCACTATACACCATCGTCATTATACGCGGGTGATCGTCTAGTATACAAGATGTATAAAAAGAGTTATGTTTAAAAAACAAATTAGAAAAAGATTAGAATTATAGTGTAAAAGCTATAAACCGTTAGGTATAAATCGAACATCACTAGTAGTGATCTTCCTTAATTAGCGTACATGTGTATGACCATGTTGATGTTTTTTGTTTTTTTTTGTTTTTTAATCGGTTAAAATTAGTATCTTTTCACCTGAATAACATCAAAATGTTCATAGTTAGAGTACATTTCGGACTAAACATCCCTTCATTTATAAGGCATGAGGTCCCAAACATATAAGGCCCTGCATGATTGATCACCATGCACATTCTAAAATCCGACCCCGATATCTACCATTGAAGAGTCTACGCACCATAAGAAACCAATAAATTATCAATGTTATATTTATGAAACATTTAAGAAAGTTGTTAGTACAAAAACAGTGTATGGGGGTGAATATGGGTCTATATCATTTATTGGGCTGGGCCAATAAATGGGTTGTGACGTAAATCTTGCACTAATCCAAGTGATGAAGAGATAGTCTGCACAAATGAGAGTAAACCGTTAGCCTTACCGCAGGGCGAACCCCGCGATTAAGCTCCGGCGTAAGAGTAAGTATACATATTTGTCAGAGAATGTCAGAGTATGTGTGTGTATTAATGATTAGACAAAATATACCTTTTTGGGCTGTGAAATGACCCTTATTTATAGGCAAGCCCAATACTAGGGTTCTCTAGTATTTCGCTTGTGACTGTTGGTGGCCGGAGTGGGTCCCTTGTCGGGCAAGGGTCCACGTGTAATCGTCTCTGCGGACGCGAGTAATCTTCCGCGGTCAGTGTATGTCCGCGGAGGTGCAACGGTGCGGCTTTAAAGATACTCACGTGCGTCTTTGGAATATTCGGAGTGTGACCCTTGTTAGGCTTAGTAATCCGGCTATTTGTTGTATTGGGCCTGGGCCCATATGAGTATATTATGAACTAAGCCCAGTAAGCTTGGTGCTCATACTACACGTCACCAAGTCCCCCCAGTCTAGTTTGCTTACTGTACGCGGTACAATTATAGCGTGCGGTGAGCGTTACTAGACTTAGAGTTCCGTGATCAAATTTTTCGTTTGCTACTGCCTTGTTCCGCGTCTTTTGCACCGTTTTGGCAGTTTGTCATTGGTTACGTGGGTTCTTCGTGTCCCTTTATCTTCTACATGATTTGACCACATGGGTCCCATATCTAGCTGTTATCATTATCTTTTTACTCTATTTTTGTACCGTTGATTGGGAAGTTTTTTCATCTCTTTCACTCTTCCACCATTATTGATAAATTTTAAGGTTTTCTAGTTGCACAGCCTCCCTTATTCTAGCATTTCTTTTTTATTCAGGTTAATCTCTTTGCTTCTCTTTTATTATGGGCAGTATTACATCTCTCAAATGTGTTCTTACACAAGAACACCTTGATGCCATTTGTGTTAAATATTTTGTTCCCGAGGAAGTTCATCCTCAACTGCCAAGCTCTGATGCCACCATGCATGAAAGACCAACTGGTAAAATTGGAATGTACACCCGATTCTTCGATTATGCCAACTACCGTATCCCATTTTCTACCTTCTTCGTGTCTGTTCTCACCCATTTCCGCATTCCGTTTTCCCAATTATCCGTGTTTGGATCTGCCAAGGTTTCTCATTTTGAAATCTTGTGCCGCGTTTGCAATATTGAACCTGACGTTAGTCTGTTCCGCTACTTTTATACGCACAATTATAAAAATGGATGGTTTGGGTTCACCAAACGCCCGAACGTCCGTGCTTGTTATTCCAAGAATTTAGATTCCGTGAAGAATTGGAATGATCATTTTTTCTGGGTTGATGAGTTTGTGGTTCCTGCTAACGCTCGGTTTAGTTGGTTTTCGGGTTCCAATATTGTCAAAGATCGAGCTCCTGCTCCCTCTGAATATAATGTGGAGCATGTTAATACCCTTATTGCTCAAGCCTCTCCGTTCCTTAGGTTCCCGAAAGAATTTCTTTGCTGGGTTGGCATAAGCCGTAATTACCTTTTGAATAAAGATACTTATCCCCGCTTTGAGTATGAGAACGGAGAGGGTGGGTTCTATTTTCCGTACGCACTTTGATTATTGTTTATGTTTTTCCTGTTTTCCTTGTTTCCTTACCCTTTTTCCCTGTTGTCTTTTGCAGAGATGGATTTGAATGCTTTTATCCGTACTGCTGATCCCCGTAAGGTGAGGATTGTTGAAAGAGCCAGAGCTGAGAATGAAAGGCCTATTGTCACAGTGGCCAAACATCGCACCGTGACCCTACTTCCGACCTCTGTGGTTTATTCCTCCGGAGAGTTGTCGGCTAGTGTGGAGAGGGAATTTGCTGGAGATGCAAGTGTTGGTGATGGTGGGGATCAGGGGTTTGATTCCGTTGGTGGTCAGGATGATGTTGAGCCCACCGCGCCTATGACTAAGAGAGTAACCCGTGAAAGTGAAAGAATGCCTGCCGCTTCCCGTCCACCAAAAAGATTAAGAGCTGATTATGGGACTACTGGTGGTTCCGCTACTGGAGGTAAGTCTCCTAGTGT
>BQNB010188600.1:0-11936 GCA_026074375.1 Tanacetum coccineum | reverse complement strand
TTCCTAATTTTTGAGACATCTGTTGGTTCCAGTTCCTCTTGTTCCCTTTAGGACTAGGTGTGTTTTGCCTATTTTTATCAATTGATGTTTTCGTAGGAGATTTTACTTGCTTAGTAGACTTAACAAAGTTTATCTTAGCAATTGTCCCTTTTACCCAAAAAAAAAGTTTATCTTAGCAAAACTAGGTTTATTAAACATCTCAACTGTTTTAACCTTAGGCACATTTTCTTCATCACTATCAGATACCCAATCCTTAATAATTGGGGCTCCATTTTCTTTCCTAGAAGTCTCAGGTTCATTAGTCTCAACAGTAGGCTTTTTAACTACAAACTCATTCACATCAACAAAATCATCTAGACTAGGATAAACTAAATCAAATTTTGGTGGCATAAAATTCCCAGTATAGGGAGGTGGGACAACATTATACCCTAATCCTGTTTTACACTTATCCATTATCTGTATGTCTAGAAGTTTACTTAGGTTTTTTAATGAATTTTCAAATTTTTTTTACTGTAAGTTGAACCTCATCTTTTTTTTGTAGCCAACTCTAACTTCCTTTTAAGCTTTGTAATATCTAAATCTCTTAAATAGATTTCATGTTTTAAGAGTTTTATATCTTCCTCATACACAGACTTATTTTTCTTAAAGACTAACAGTCTAGCTTCTACAGATTCTAAACCAGTTTTATAAGAGACATCGCTTATTCTAGTTGTTCTTAAGTCTTTAACTAATTGTTCATTTTGTTCTTTTAATTTTTTTACACATTCTAAACAAGATGAACAACAATTTGAGTCATTAGATACCTTAGAGTTTGTAGAATAAGTTGAACTTGTTAAAGAATAAGTCATGAGAGCAAAATTGGTTGGACCTTCTTCTCTTTGGTCACTCCAATCATATCCAAAGCCATCACACTGAGATACTAAGGCATTTAAAGTAGTATCTTCAACTGGTACAATCCTTCTTGTAGGCTCCTTATTCTTGCTGTCTTGATTCCTAGGTGCCTTGCACTCCCTTACAAAGTGTCCTCTCTTATGGTAGTTAAAACACTCCACCTTGGACTTGTCAACCCTAATTCTTTCTTTGTTGGCCATGTCTAACTTCCTACCAGTAATCTTCAGGAATCTTCTTACCCTCATAGTCAGCATAGCAATGTTCTACCTCAAATCTATCTCTTCTAGATCATCATGATTGAGTTTTTGTAGATCTTCATTATCTAGTTGTGGAATACTTGGTTGGCTAGGAAAGAAGGAATAAATCACAGTATCACTCAAATTTCCAACAGTTGTTGAGCTATCAGTAGCACTCTGAGTGCTAACAGTATTAACACCCTAAGCAGTATTAACTGCTCTGTTAGTGCTGCTTGAGGACAGAAAAGCTACATTATGTGAGTTTGTGGTTGAGCTAGATGTCCCCTTGACCTCTAATTCATAAGCCTTCAGGTTGTTAAAGAGGTCATCCAAACTCAATGTCTCAATCTCTGGTTTGTTCCTCCATACAATAGTATGCATAGTCTATTCTTGTGACAAACTTCTCAAGAACTTTTGATTGATGTCTTCTTGAGGGATGACTTCACCATGCATCTTCAGTTGACTAATTAGCTTTTGAAGCCTTTCATAAGTTTGCTCAATCACTTCTGTGTTGGATGTAGCAAAGTTTTCATATTGTTGCTTTAGTAGATTTTTTTAGTTTTCTTTGTAGCAGTATTACCTCCAAATCTGTTCCCAATAGCCTGCATCAGTGTTTTAGCATCCTTTTATGAGTTGAATTTTAATTGATGCTCATTAGGTAAGGCCATCAACAAAGTGCTTCTTGCCTTTAACTTTGCTCTTCTTTGTTCCTTCTCTTCAACACTTGTAGGAGGGATAACAGTCTCCTTACCATCAACAGTTTTTTTTTTTACTATAGGTGAATTACCTTTTTCTACGATCTCCCATAGAGTGTAATAAATGCACTGTAGGTACTGCTCCATCCTCATCTTTTAGAGATCATACTCACCAGGTAGCTTGATGATTTGAGTATATTAAGAGTCCATTGCTTCTTGAAAAAGTAGATCTTATGTGTAGTAAAGTTTCTTCTTATTTAAAGCTTCTCACAAGCTCTGATACCACTTGTTGATCCCAATAGAATAGATCTTGCTTAGCTTGTATAAGCCTAAGTTGTATTGAATAAATCCAAAACAACTATGATAGAAAACTTTGATTGTGAATATCAAAGACTATGCGGAATCTAGTCAATGATACTAAGAAGAATTTTAATGAAACAATAATGAATAAAATCAATAACAAAACAACTTACCAAACTTTCAGCCTCAATATAATACGAAAACTCTTAATAGTGCTAGGGTTACAAAACCTTGAAGCTACGAATAGATTGATAGAACAATGAAAAGATGATCTCAATCTCTATGCCCTAGGACCTCCTTTTATACACCAATGAGTCCTAATTGGCTTACAATATTTTCCTAAGTTATCATGATCTCCTTAACAACTAACTTATACGCATCTTTTACAAAAATATCTCATACTTATCACATAAGCAATCTTTATCTTCAATCAATCTTTATCCATTAGCAGTTGTAACTCTGTCAGCAGTTGTAACTTTATACCAGCAGCGTTAACTCTGAACACTAGCAGCAGTAACTTATACACCAGCAACATTAACTGTGTACAAGCAGTAGTAACTACTTAGAATATTTTCTTCATTCTCCACTAGCATTACTAACTTTACTCTAGCACTAGTAACATATACTAGCAGTACTAAGTTTATACTGGCAGTACTAACTACTTAGCGTATTTTTCACAATCTTTTTGCTAGCAGTAGTAACACAAACCTTTCTTCTTGAGCAACACTAACTTTTATAAGAGTAGCAGTAATTCCAAACAGCCTTATGAAGCTTTTAATCCTAACAATACGGCGTATTGATCTTTATTCCTCTGTGGTCTTTGGTGAGTGTAGGCACGGATACGTCGTATCTTCCTTGATGGATACGGCGTATTGCTCTTCCGAACAATAATCTTCAAAATATCTTCATTTAAGCTCCAAAATGCGCACCTTTTGCTAACTTTCACCAATTACTCCATATTTATGGCAATTCTCAAATATAAACGATAAGTAACAATTCTTTGCAATAACTATACAAAATGGGCTAATAACATGGGATAAATGATGCTATAAAATAGACGTTATTTGATGTCATCAACGGTCAATCGCAAAATGAAATAAACAAATTTAAAAGCGAGGCTATGAACTCACCTCGATCGACAACGGCGATCAAATAGTCGAAGCAATCCACGAAAAATCAATGAACACGATCACGACCTATAAATTACGTCGCTTAATTATAATATACTCATAGTATAATCAACGATGCGTACATCGTATCAACATAATCATATATATATATATGTATGTATTCATACATGTGATGAGAAACCTTCTTGCGCCTTAGATCCTAAAATCCCACAATATTAGGTTACGGTCATTTCTTTTATTTATATTATTTGTCATTTAATCGAAAACTTTCTATTTTAGGAAACTTTCTATTTTTAGAAAGTTACTATTTTGCGGAAAGTTACCATTTTTAGTAAGTATCGCTTTTAATTATATTCGTAATAATATTTAGTTATCTCGTTGAACCCTCGACGTTCAATTTGATTATTAATTACTCATACCGGGATTACGTCCCGTATTTTACAAAAAGTTTCTATTTTTAGCATCTACTTTATTTGTATAAATCGTTAAGTTTAAAAATATCTCACTCGTAGTAATGATAGCGTTTAATTACTTTTACGACATCCGATAAGTCTAGTATTAACCCGTTGACTTTCAAAAGTCAACGTTGGACTTTATTTGACTTTGACTTTATATATATATATATATATATATATATATATATATATATATATATATATATATATATATATATATATATATATATAGTTAGGATCAAATAAGAAGTTTCCTTAAAATAAGAAGGATAAGAAGTAACTTTAACCGCATATCCGAGATGCATCGACTTAAATTAGATGCATCTCTATAATCTTAGATGCATTATAATGCATCATAATGTGTTTTCTAGCTTTTAATTAGATGCATATACGTATTTTAGATGCATTTTATGATTTCTCTTATTTTTTGGTCCTCTACATGTGCCAAAATCATGAAAATCAATTTGCACCATCTACACATCAAATTAACTTTCGAAACTCTATATGGTGCATCTAGATGAATAGAAATGCATCTAATGAAAGTCGTTGCATCTCAAATGTGTGGTTTTAGTCACTTCTCACCACTTCTTATTTTAATTTACTTCTCACTGGATCCCTACTATATATATATATATATATATATATATATATCTGATCCGCTCTAAATGACCCGTTATATCACATTTTTACGCTTCGGACTAGAAAGATTTTATGTAAAACGACATTCTGGATAACTTTTTTGCTTTAGCCGAGACCCGAATCTCGACGGAAAATGACGAAAATGCTCCTGCAGGAACTTTGACTATTTTAATAAAAACACAGACTTTGACCTTAGGTTTTGACCCGTTATTACTCGATTTTAAGATCAGCGAGCCTCGCGGCAAAGTAACCCAACCCACATCATCCATGCAGAATAACTATTCACTATTTCCGCAGGAAGAGCACACGTAACGGACATCGAATTCAATTGCATACTATAAAATAAGACGCCCCATTTTAATTTATCGACTTGCAAACATTACTTGTAAAAGTGCTGAATTTTTATAACTTTGAAAATTATATACTCTTTCTAGCTCTTAAATTTCTTCGTTATTAGGAGTTAAGAAATAAGCCACAGTTTTAGCATACTTCAAAACGATCGTCTAAGAATGCTTTATATTATTTTAACAGCTCTCACTCTCAATCCAACAATTAGATAATTCATTTAAAATCCTCTCGATTTCATTTAGTACCGTGCTATAAAACTTTCTCATACAACAATGTACCATTTGGCAAAATTAGCGCCAACAAAATCATTTCTTGGACCAAAAAAACAGCTGTATCATCTAAAATTACATACCCCTGATATGAACTACTATAATGTTATAACTAACTCTCCACTCCAATCACGTAGCTACATGCAACTCTGATATGTAGTTACGCATGTGCACGTCCTCAATACACTAGAGATAGCCGCTACAAGAACAATCCGCACGTACGAGCATGTCGACCAGTATCTCAGTGATGTCCCACATCACACATGCAATAACACTCATTGATCCATACAAAACCATGCACCGCTAGCTACATGACATTAGAACATTACACCCCTACATCCGCTACTCCAAGGAACCGAAACCTCAATATAAAATCATATGTAAGACAGAGCGGTGAGACCACAATGTATCAGTAAGAATCACTAACGTGTTCCAGTTTTTCATGGACCCCCCGACCACCTAACCTACGGCACTGACTTCGGCAGCGACGAGCGTGTCGCAATACGTTTGTCACATCTTTGAACCCGTGATGATGTAGTCGACTATACACTCACAGAAACCCTACAAAATATCGAAACACACAACTAGACAAATCATAATATTTAAACCACTTATATGGAACCTCAAAAACTCACTAAATGCAAAGAAGTTAAAATTCATTGATCAGCACCTATGATAACTCCGTTTTTACACTCGTTGAGAATCCTTCAATTGAGATGCGCAAAATATATAACAAGTGCTGTGCGTACATGCTTATAGCGTCTATTAATTCGGAGAATTAATTATGAACCTCTCTACAAGTGATGAAATACAAAACCATCACAAAATCTCTTATAAGTTCCTTACCATTTTATTTTCTTAGTAATATAATCAAAATCTCGCAACTAATTATCTTACTCCTCACTATTTTGCTCTGCTGCAAGTGAGTTTGTGTTTTTAACACCCCACTCTATCCACCACCACAACCCGTCCTGCCCAAACTGCTCTCAAGTCACACCACTCCAACCTCAGGAACCCCCCCCCCTAAAAGAGGAACCCCTTAATTAGAAAACACACTTTACCCATACACACCCCCCCCCCTCAGATCCAACAAATCATAGATCCACACCCCATGAGTTCCAGTCCAATCATTTGGTATATTGGTATGAGGAATGTAGTGTGTATAGCCATGCTGTAAGGCTTAACTCTGGGGCCTCGCTAGTACATATACCCTTTCAAAATTAACATTACAAGTTAAAATCCCCCACCACAAACTCGCGGTGTACTCATTCATATGCCCTTGGTGCTCAGCCGACACCAAAAAGGGAGGGAAGGAAGGAGAAACATACAACAGTCACAAATTGCGAATTCTGAAGCCATCATCTGCCTGTTAAGTCATTCTTTATCCCTTGGCTGATCGTCTGATTTAGAACGGCGCTCGGTTCCCTTCTTTGCAGCCCACATCAATACTCAGTAAAAATGCGTGTGAAATAATCGCGCAGCTGTGAGTTTTCCTATCCATTATCCCAAACCATACCCAGTCAAGGCCGCCCAACACAACCAAGTTAGGCCCACTTTGTCTACCAGACACCTACAGAAGAAAGATCCCAGTGTGTATTAAACATTAATAGATAGGAAACAATAACCCCCCCCACCCCCCCCATAAACAAACCCCACCCCTCCCCCCCCCCCCCAAAAACACACCACCACCCCCTCGGACCTAATTTAAATGAGACATATCTTCCACCAGAGACCTCTCTGACTATCCTTAAAACGAGAGTATGCAATTGTTATAAATCTCGCCCCGCACCCAGTATACGGAGCTTACTACCGGACTCTTTACTAATTCTCTCGACTGTTGAGAGAAGTTATCACTACTCTATCATCATGTTAGTTGTGTATGGCTGTATATGGATTGTTCGAGTGTGTTGAAGTCCTAGACGTCAGGCTCACCCATAGGGCGGCGCATTAGGCATTGAACAAAACAAATATAAAATATTCTTTTTAATTTACTAGTAATACCACATACCCTCACTCTGTAATCGTCTGTAATGTCTGTCGAAATAGGTGAAGAGTACCCATTTTAAATAAACACGCCGAGCCTTAAATTCGAGCTTTAGCTACAAGCTGCGCAATAGGAACTACGAAGCAACATGACCAAAGGTTTAATGTAATACCACCACCAATGTGCGCAGAAACTACACATCTCCTTGCCCACGAATCATATACACTTCTTTAATAAACACCAGATGAAGCGAGCGTGTACTATACTTTCTTATATCCGATGCTCCCCAACTACGATTGAACGAATCACACGACCACTCCCCCCCCCCCCGGAATCCACACCACCCCCCCCATCACACGCAGCCGACGCCAACTCCCGCCCCCCCCGAAATCGTCCAAATCTAAAATTAACCCCACTTTCGTCCATAATAACAATAACAACACCCATCTATCCCTCCCCTCGACTCCAACGGTCTCCTGCGCTCAATAACCATTACATAATATAAACTCTCCTAATCTCTAGGCGAGCACGCCTATCGCTCTAACAAGAAAAGACATCTAGCAAGCCTCCTCGATAGTACCCCATTATCGTCCAATCACTCATCTCTGTCACGAGGCCCGCTCGCTGCTCTAACGCCTGCCCGCGACATCCATCTCCACCTCTCTTACCGTCATCACGCTGCATTATGTAAATGTGAAATTTCACCACTCCTGTGGTTGGTGATACGAGCCTAGACCGACTTATGTTTCACACTCAACTGTATTTCGCTTTGCTCACCAGCCAACCCCCCTCGCACCCTCAAGAGCTACCTCTAACGTTATCCATGTGATAATTCTAATCCTCTAGAGAGAGAATGTTCAGAATGATTAATATCTCAAGTAATGATATGACTGCCTGAGCTGCGTTTCGCTACCATCCAGTATCTACAACCTACAACCTATGACTCCCTCTCTGATTCATGTCAGTCACGTCATCTCCTACCAGTGGTTATCTCCCTATAGCTAATCATGTGTAGTGTCCAGATAGTTTCTATATAAATGTACTGGTCCTGTAAGAGACAAAATACGTCGCTAAACATATCCGGGAAAACATAAATCGTGTCGTTATTAAACGAAAGACTTTAGACGAAAGATCAAACCAAATTTTAGTTTGGTGATCATTACAACAAAACAAAACGCACACCGTTATATAAAACTAAAACATGCGTCGCTAACTAAAACCAAAACAAACATCAAAAATCAAACCAAAATACCCATCGATATTCAAAACCAAAATACTCTTCAATATCCAAAACCAAAACATACATCGCTAATTCGATATAAATATATATAATAAAATATCTAAAATACCAAATAGTAATAGTATAGAGAGTATCCCGTTAGATAAGAAAATCACTTTAGAAAAAATAATAGTTCTAGTCTTCGGAGTGTCCGTTTACACGCCGAGGAGATGAATTGAATTCACTGAGAAGGAATATGTTCGTTTTTTGATGCCTGAATGTTATGAAAATGCGCAAATATGATTGGTTTTTTTTTTTTGGTTTTCTTTTTTTTTTTTGTTTTTTTTAACTAAAAATTTAAATATAAAAAATTATAATAATAGAGCCGTACTTCTTCTTTCTTTCTTTCTAAACTCCTTTTCCCCAACAATCCCCCTAATACTAAAAACAGACGAGCCACTCTACCCCCCTCATTCCTTTTGTGCCTCGGCCTATCCCACCCTAAATCTAAATAACAATAAACGAACCATCCACACCCCCCACACCCCCCCCCATCGACCAACTCAATCCCATTTTCCCCCCACTCCCCATACTAAAAATATTAAAACTAATATCTACCCCATTCTAAGATTTTTTTAAAACTCCATGATCTTTATACTAAATCTTGATCTTTAAAAGATTTGGATTTAAAGACGAAGAAAATGCTTGCTAAAGTGACGTTGAAATGTTCAATCAAGTGCGGGCTTAGGTTTAACGGAATTAGGATACTTAACAGAACATAGTTCAAAGAATTTAAATGACAAGTAAAGTTAGTAAATAATGCTTTTTTAAAATATATATGACAAGGATTTAAATATTGCATTAAACAAGTAAATGACGGTATGTAAATTGAAAAATTCTAATGACTATTAATTTTTTAAACCTTTTTAAATCCGCACTTAAATTCCAAATCACTAACCACTTAGCAAACACAACTTATTTACTCACTACTCATAATGAAATTCAATTTAACAAACATAACATTTAACGACAAAAAATAAATCTACTCTAAGCATGGCAACTAAATGGACAATAATAATAGAGATGTTAAAATAAAACTACAACTAATAAAATGAAGATACTCGCTAAACATGGAAACTAATCTAACAATAAAAAAACATAACTACGCTACGGATAACAACTAAAGCAACAATTAATAAAGCAATCATAAACATTTTAAGCTAAATAATCTACACAATTAAATAAAGAGAAAAGAAGAAAAATAAAACCCGATCGAAATGATGGAGACGATATAAACCACCAAATCTTATAAACTAAAATAATACATAAGTTTATTTCTTTTTAGTTTTATTTAACTAACTAGTTAATAAAGTGTAAACTTTATCTACTAATTAATCTTATAAAAGCTAACAAGCTCTAAACTTAAGGTAAAATCTAGCTTATTAGACCCATAAGCTCCTCGCCAATGAGTTGAACCGGTTGCGTCATCACAAATCAAACAAGGTTAAACAAAAACTAAATTAAACTTAAACATAAACTAATTTTTAAACTTTTATAAAAATAAAATAAAAAGAAAACTAAATTTGTTAAAATAGATATTAGCTACTGAATTTTTTTTTAAACTAGCTTGGGCCAGGCCCAAGTTCTTGTCCTATAAACTGTTTAACTAAAATATTGAGAAAACGGTTTTAAAAACTTAAAACGGAAAGAAATGAAATAAGCTAAGAGTGAGCTAAATCGAATAAGCTATTTTCTAAAGGTCTAAAAACTAAATCTACTTATAAGTCAAAGAAATAAGCTGAAAAGTGAGCTTATGTTCGAAATAAGCTAGAACAAGAGGAAGATAAAATAAGCCATGAGTTATAAACTTCTAATCAACACCAACCTCCATCTCATTAACTAATAAGCTTAAATGTTTACAATACAATCAAATAAGCTAAAATAAGCTGATACAATAAGTTCGAAATAAGTTGGAAAAAGTTTACAAAATAAGCTAGAAACAAATCTATGCTACTGACTTTGAGAACTAGGAAACGAAAAAAAAAAAAAAAGATGCGTTGTAAAATTTTTTTAATAAAAAGGAGATGAGATTGTTGGATCTGCTGCTCCCCTACTCGAATAAAAAAGTAAAACAAGATAAGATAACAAAAAAAAATTGATATCCAAAGTGCTTTATAAGACCTCCTGTCCTGCGTATTTCGTAAGCAACATTAGTACCAATATGGGCTTATCTCTTGCACTTTTTGTTATTGGGCCAAGATTTGCACTTCTCTTTCTGGGCCTCTTTTATAAAGGGTTGATGTTTAACTTGAGCCTTTAATAATAATGGGTCGGTCCGACCCATATAAATGGTGTCGGGCCGGCCCAATAAAAGATGAAGGCACCGTTAAACTCGATTTCTCGCGCTCTTTTCATTCCCGTGCTCGGTTTCGTCTATTTTTCTCTTTATTTTGTTCTTTTTTTGATATTCGTACCTGCACATACACAAACACAAAAACAACATATATTTGCAATTTTTATTATGTTTTTGGTCTTTTGAGTTCGTTTTTCATGGTAAAAGGTATGTATAAAATAGCGAACACCAGCCTCACAGGGACCAATCGCGCAATAGAAAAACGACAAAATAAAGGAACAGTGAATGTTACTGTATTAACAAAGTGGTCAGGGACCAACGTCGCAACACGAAATAATAGTGAAAAGACAATTCTGCCCTTCAACAAAAACATGACGTGGCAAGGATAACGACGGAGATAACCGTCGTTACCCATAACGGAGTGCCAGGGACCAAACGGGTAACTACAATGTCAAATAGGGACCCCGTATGAAAGTCCCCGTTATCTAGGGACCAAACGGGCAAACGGGGTGGAGTTTGGGGACGAACAGTGTAATTTACCCATTATATTATATTAAGTCTTATTTTAATACCCCTAATTTTTTACTCCCTCCGTCCAAAATTACTACATAAAAAACACATCGTTTAAAAAAATTGCATTTATTACTGCTTTCTCTTTCTTACTTTTTCACATAATGACTGTTTTACATTTAGCTAATTAATTAAAGTCTTCTTTAAAGTTTGTAATAATAATTTCAAACAAGAGTAATATAGTAAACTTAATCAAACATTCGAAGGTTATAGGTACTAAGGAATGGTAAAGGTAATTAAAAGTGGTGGTTGGTTAGAGATAATGGAATCATTTATTACCCCATAGTGGGTAATACACCATTCCTCTACAATTTGAGGGATATGGAAATGTGTCCTCCATTTTTTGCTAACTGTTAATTTTTTTTAAAATCGATCCATTTTGTTCTCATTTATATATGTTTTCTTCGTTTTCTTTTTTCTCTTTTGATCAATCAATATTGATATTCAATCCTATTTAATAACCAATTAATGTTCATAAGATATCCAGTAACAAGATTTTTAACCCGCGCTCCGCTGCGGAGCGTGGGGTTTTCCGTTTTCATTACGGCGGTCGTTGTTTAATTTTTGTTTGCGTTGCATGATATTATTTGGTGAACAAATGAAGTATCTGTTTAGTATTTTTCTAATAAAGAAGGTGAATTGAACTTTCATACAACTAGGCATCCAATTTTGCGAAAGCAACACCTATAGTAAAACGCTTTCACAAAACCAAGTATCTACAACTAATGACCTATGTCCTGTATTGTTTCCGTATACCTTAAGTACCTACGACTAATGTCCTTTGTTCATGTCACCTAATGTCGTTCAGCTGTCTAGTTCTGTCGCTCGTCCATTGCTATGTTTTCCC
>BQNB010188599.1:0-11936 GCA_026074375.1 Tanacetum coccineum | reverse complement strand
CGCGCTCATAAACACAATAAGCGAGGTCAATGAGGTTCTGCTCATTGCCAATTTTCTCTTCGTTAAGAGCCCCTAGGGTTTGACTTTGTGCAATTAACCCCCTCATAAACAGCATGACTCCACAAAAGTATGTAAGCATTTGTGATGAATGTGGAATTAAAGGAACAATCATATCCTTGCTAAAAACTTTCAGAAATCCGATTTAAAAAAAATATATATAATTACATTTGTCAATTTCATTCGTTATATTTTTCTCTTTATTAGACTACTTCAAAATGCATTTTTCCCTTATATTCGAAGAAGAAGTACCAAAATGCATCTCCAACCAACTTTTATGTTTAGAGAAATTTTTAAAGCATTGTTTGAAATCTCCAGAGTCGTCTCGTGGTTTTCGATGGCCCTAGACAATAACAACATAGATGACCTATTACACTTGTAAACTAAAAAGAAATTGCATATAAATTTGAATTATATGGCTCATATATGTATAGTATTATACGTATTTATATGCAAAACTAATAATAATGTGACCCTTTTAAGTGGAGGCCCTGTGCGATGACACTTACTGCACACCCATTCGAGACCCCTATGGAAATCCTCCATATATAATGTATCATTATTTGTCCATCAAAACTTTTATTATTACTATTTGATTGGACAATTAGTTTTAATTCTTCAATTAATTAAATATAAAAATGTTTAAATTTGAAAATTAGAGTATATAATTGGAGATGACTTTTTTTAAAGATGAATGTACATAAAAAAAATGCTTTTTATCCTCTAAATTTAAAGATTTTAAAAACTATAATTGAAAAATATATTGTGATTAAGAATAGTTAAAGAAAGTGGAAGATATAAATCGTAGCTCTTTTTGCAACTAGTACGTATTAGGTTTGAAAGTATGAATCATGGATGTTTAGAACAGTTTTATTTTAGAGTATCTCATGTAAAGTTATGAACCTTATAATCTAAAGTTAACCATGTAATATTTACACTTCTCTTTTTAATGCTTACATATAACATATAACATATACCTTCATAGTGCTAGACTGCTAGGTAATGTATGAGTTATAAGTGTGTTATACACTTTGTCAAGTTAACCTTTTTCATATAACATTCTCATAACACAAAACAAAAAACTCCCTTATAGCATTTCTATAATACAAAGAAAAAACCACACACTTTGCCTTTTTTAAATATATTTTACTTTCAAAAAGCTGAAAAAAATAAAATAAAATGAAAACGCTCGTTATAACCATGGTCTGCACCTGTGGCGCATGGGCGGAGTCAATGATGTCATTATAGGCACCGAATTTGCTCTGTAACTCCCCCACACCGATTCATCCAAGCGCGCGCTTAAGCCAAAATTTACCACCTCTTTTCTTTTACTTGTTGCCTTTTTATTATTTCTAAACCATCAACAAAACAAAATACCTTTTCAGCAAAATATTTAGACACTTTTTCAGCAAACATTTAAACCACAAGGAGCAAAATGCAAGTTCCACAAGTGACATTATTTAGTCAAATACTCAAGTCACCAACTCCACCACATCCAAAATTCTTCACCAAGCAATAACTAACCACATTCTCACCAGAAAAACATACAAACACAACAAATCACCACAAAAAACACAAAGAAAAACCAAACATGTTAATGTTAGTAGATTGTTCAAACTGCCATACACCTTTACAACTCCCACCAGGAGCAAGATCAATACGTTGTTCCATTTGTCAAGCAATTACAAATGTAGCTGACCCACGTAGTCTTCCAGCTCCACCACCTCCACAACAACATGCTACTTCTTCTAACTATTACGCGCCCCCGCCGCATGTTCCCGTGTCGTATGATCGTCTTCATGGACAACTTCCTGGGGTCAATGGACGTAAAAAAGCTGTCATATGTGGGATTTCCTATAAAGGAAGTAAAAATGAGCTTAAAGGATGTATTAATGATGCTAAGTGTATGAAGTATTTGTTGATTCATAAGTTTAAGTTTCCTGAGTCATCCATTGTTATGCTTACAGGTACTCCATATTTAATGTTTTTTTATAACTTGATTGGTTATTTTCGGTTTCGGTTTTTTAGATGTATTTGTTTCTATGATATATCGCTAGTAATAGATGGTCTAGATTAGAACTCATAGCTATTAAAATTAGCTTATTTGATTTTGGCTTATATTTCATAAGCCCCAATTTTCCGGCTTATTTTGAGACTTATGGGCTTATATAAGGTCCTCATATCGTAATAAACTTATATAAGCCCACAAGTCTCAAAATAAGTTGAAAAATTGGAGCTTATATAAAATATAAGCCGAAAAACAAATAAGCTCATAAGCCACATATAAGCTTAAACAAACACTAAGTTTCCTAATGTTATCAAGTCATAAATGTAGTGGATGGTCTAGATTATTTACAAGTCATAGTTATGAAGAGGTATCAAAATGAACTCCAAGGGGCACCATATACAGTAGTAAGGGGTTGAAAGTCCCAATAAGAGGTTGTTACCCGCAAAGTTCTTGGCGCCACACGCCTTGGCCATATGATCCACAATCGTAGCGGGCTATTGATTTACCAGACTCTATGGGTCTTGCCGGGTGATAGGGGTCACCAAAGGGCGCTCCGTTGAGATTTTCCTCCATAGGAGTATTACATATAGGTGAAAAAAAGTTATTACATGTAGGTTTACTCGCATTGGTATGTAACATATTTTCATCCTTTTTTTCACGGTGTATTCAACTTAGTTATATTTTATTATTAGTTGTATGGAAAATATATGCGATGATGTGTTGAAATCTATTTTGTTTCTCTATATACATTGTTTAGGAAATTTCAATCTGATAGGTTCAAAACTTTTAAGTCAATGATGGAATATTTGTATAACACGACTGAATGTATATCCTGCAGTCAATGATTGATCAATCATTTGAGGAAATTGAGACTGTTAAATCATAAATAGGCGCATAACTGTAAAAAGGAGAAAAAGTTCTCAGCAAACTATATCAAGCATCAAGAATCTAAGATAAAGTAGAATAACACAACTAACTTGCGAAAGAATAGTTCATTTAGTTCTCATTGTTTGGCTCTGTATTTTTCTTATTTTTCACCTTTCTATGCTAAGAATTGTTAATTATTTCATCAAAACAGGATTTACATAGTGGTGGAAGTCAAACGAGTAACAAGCTGCGCCGCTAACCCTTTTTGGATTGCAAAATTAATTCTTTTGAAAACAACATTTGTGGAATTGAAATGGATTTTAAGAAAAAAAGCCATATACATTATACAGAATACATTGTTTAATGTCGTGACAAGTTGATGTCATGTTTGACTTTAAAAAGTCAGATGTTAACTTCTATTCTATCGAACCTTTGACTTTTCTTCCAAGGCTAAGCTAACATCTTTATTCTCTTTAACTCATATTTTTCAGAAGAAGAAACTGATCCATACAGGATTCCAACAAAACACAACATTAGAATGGCAATGCATTGGCTCGTACAAGGTTGTCAAGCCGGAGACTCCTTAGTGTTCCATTTTTCTGGTCATGGGTCCCAACAAAGAAACTATACAGGCGACGAGATTGATGGATTCGACGAAACTCTCTGTCCAATGGATTTCGTTACTCAAGGAATGATTGTTGATGATGAAATAAATGCAACTATGGTTAAGCCACTACCACATGGTGTCAAGCTTCATGCCATTATTGATGCTTGTCATAGTGGCACCATGCTGGATTTACCGTTTCTTTGTAGAATGGACAGGTATTATAATGCTAAAGTTTTATGATTATTCGTATACTTAATCAGTCCTAATGGTCTTATTTTCATATAGCTGACTTTGTAACTGCTTTACTGATGTAGGAATGGGAGATATACATGGGAGGACCATAGCCCTCAATCGGGAATATTCAAAGGCACAAATGGAGGGGAAGTCATCTCATTTAGTGGATGTGACGATGATCAATCCTCTGCTGATACATCTGTAAATTCCTATTCTTTTCTCTCATTAGTCTTCTTGTTTAGTGCATGAAATGGTAGTCTTTTCGTCCCATACAAAGTGCAATTTTATGTTTCTGGAAATTTCTAATTAACTGTTAGTCAGTTATCAATGTTTGCGAATTGTTATCATTCCTTAGGCTAGCACTAGTATTTTTTTTCATATGACGATACACTAATTGCACAAATAGGTACTCTATTATACTTTGCCACATTGGTCTAGTGTCTAGTTCAGGAAACCATTTTATTGTCTAGAAACTTGCTACAATTCAAAATCTTTTGTAAAAAATGCTTAAACATTCAGTATTTTTGGTTAAGGTCATGATGAAGACATGACAGCTGTCATGTTAATGAGTTTTACCACGTTGACTTTTTTTCTACCAAGGTGTCTGGAAACCGGTTACCTAGCTGACAAGGTTGAAGATTACCTGAATTTTAATATCTATGTTTGAAGGTTTCTTCCATGCAATTTGTCCATCTGACGAATAATGGTAAAACAATGTCCTTGTTTAAGCATTATAATGATTCTAATACAATCATTATGAAATGTGCAGGCTCTGTCAAAGGTTACTTCAACTGGAGCAATGACATTTTCATTTATACAAGCAATTGAACGTGGGCATGCGACAACGTATGGTGATATGCTGACTTCAATGAGAAACACCATACGCAAAAATGAAAGTGATGCTGGTGGTGGTGCTGTCACGTCTCTTCTTGGTATGCTTTTAAGCGGAGGAAGTCTTGGTGGTGGTATAAGACAGGTATCCACATCTTTTAACTTGCTTGTATTTTTAAGTACCATTAGTCTTTAAGTTGCCCAACAGTTGATCTAGTTTTCTAAGATCCTCTTATTTTGTATCCAATGGTTGTTTAGACAATTGGTCAAGAGTTAAGACATTTTTATTAAGCTACATATCTAGTCAAACATTCCAATTTTCATGAGATGAATGAGAAATAGTTTGTTTTTGAGAACTAAAGAGAAAAAGTCAAATAGTTTTATTATAAAGAGGCAAATGATTGAGCAATGACATGCTACATTTTTCTCTTCTTATAATAAGCTTGTAAAATGATCTATATCAGTTTTGGGGTCAATTAAAGATGTCTTTTAAGCTCATCCCCCATTTCTCCTATATGAATCTTAACATTTTACTAAAAAAAGTAGATGAAGTGATTAAGTATTTGTCACATATGGTTTGAAGATAAAGCAACGGCGCACGAACCTAATTATCAGTTATTGCAGTTATGACAACTTGCAGATAAGCAATTGTAATGAAATTTTTCCGTAAATTGAAATATTGCAAACGCCCGGTTGCAAATTTCATGAAATGATATGTAGTTTTTCTTCTCTGCACTTTTACTATTAGATTAAAGGATTTTTTTTTCATCTTTGGATCTAAATTAACTCTGCAATATGTTACAGGAACCGCAACTCACAGCAAGTGAACCTTTTGACGTTTATACAAAGCGATTTTCCCTTTAACATGTAACCTCCGGCTCTTGCTTCAAGTTGATTCTTTCCATCTGTACAGTTTTTTCAGTAAGTCAATGTAACATTGGTTCAATGTGGGGGATTATGGGTGGTTGTTAGTATTTATATGTGCTGCTTTTTTGTAAAATAAAAGGCTACGGAATGGTCCACTGTATTACTGTATTCCATCATTGAGAATTTATAATTATTAAAGCCATATTTTGCTTGTCAAGTGGTTGGGGTTTAAATAAAGGGTTAATTGCCTAAAAATGTATTATACTTGTCACTTTTTGTCATTGTATGTAGACAACTATTTTTTTTGTCATTGTGTCGCTCAACTTTTGAATTCATGCTATTGTGTGTATTCTGCGACTATTTCTGCATGTAAAATGACTATTTTACCCTTCAAAATTTGAAAAAAGTGAGGGTAAAATGGTCACAAAATACACACAATAGCACGAATTTAAAAGTTGAACGACACAATGACAAAAAAAATAGTTGTCTACATACAATGACAAAAAGTGACAAGTATAGTACATTTTTAAGCAATTAACCCTTAAATAAACTTAGAATTCATACACTTTGTTGTACTGCAATTAACTCACACACGCCTTTGATCTTTGATAAGGTTTGAACAGGCGGCAATCATTGGTTGATAAGACACGGTTGGTATCGTTTGGGCTATACCCCGTTAGTGAGGTCTTATTTGCTCACCTTGATCTCTTTTTTAAAGTATAGCTGTTTGAGAAGAAAGTGAAAGAAAAGTAAGGGAAAAAGAAATTATTTATGTTCTCAAGTTTTTTTTATGAAAGGCAGTAACGCCGGATGGAGTCAGCGCCACATGAGCTTTCTCTTTCCAAATAAAACTCACCTTACTCATCTTTCAACCGTAATAAGAACTCACCTTACAACTAAAATTTACCTTACCCTTTTTTTTATTTAAATACTTTTATTCATAAACTAAAAAAATAAATATTTACGTAAACGTAAACGTACGAAATTAATAAAAATGTTACCTAAATTAAAAACTTTTATTCATAAATTAAAAACATTACAACACAATTAAAAACAATACATAGATTATTAAAAACAATACATAGAATAATTTAATATCTGTTTCGTAAACCGAATCGTAAGCACTCAAATTCCAAAATGAATAACTCACGTTCAGCTTATTCTTTCTTAATTCTATCATCCCACTCTTTTTCAGCTCTTGCTTGTTCTTTCAATGTTTCTCTTAGTACCTCTTCATCCTGAAGTAGTTGTTGATACTCTTTCTCAGTAAGAAATCTGTGAGTAATGGGAGATGTGGGCTTGTGCGTATTTTGTTCTGATGATGAACCACCCTTATGGGTTTCTGAGTCGTGGTTGGGGGTTGTGTAAGGTTGTTGGAGGATTGCTTCGGTTGGTTTTTCGTTGAAATAAAAAAATAAAAAACCGGTTAAAACCGGTTATTTTAAAAAACCGAGTTTAGAACCGGTAAAAAACCGGTGGCTTATTAAACCCGAAAACCGGTCTAACCGGTTCGGTTAAATAAAAACCGGTTTTTTTAAAAACCGGTTCAGGTTTTTTGGACCGGTTTTTAAAAAATCGGTTCTGGTTTGCATCTCTACTTTCGATACATAGCAAGATTCATCTCGTAATCTTTATCATATTCTCGTTTCAAAAAAGTGTCGATCAAAGTATGAGTCTCTTGTGGAATGTCATTGCATTTCTCGTATGCTTGTCTAAGATCTTGTTTAGCTGCGCTTGCATTGTCAAATTGCACGGCTAAATCCATCATCGCTTTCTGACGAACGCCATCTTCGTGAATTAGTTATTGAACCAAAGCGTGAATTTCATCGACGGTGTGTGAAAGTAAACAAGCCATATTAATTTAAAAGTGGGAATAATTGTGTATAAAAATAAGTGAATTAGTGGGTATTTATAGGTAAAAAGTGAGTTTTTTTTAATTTTTTTTATAAAAAACGGTAAGATTTAAAAATGGGGACCACGTTTTAAAAACTCACATAGGTGAGTTACTCACCTATCTGATTCAAAAACATGGCCAAACTCACCACAATAATGCAACTCACCTAGGTGAGTTTTGCCACCAGCGTGGCACTCGCGTGCGAGTGAGAAACTCACCTAGGTGAGTTTGCACCCACTCCGTCCAACCTAAGGTGTGGGTGATGAAAAGGAAAGGTGATTCTTTGTATTTTTTGACCAATGCTTTCTGCCTATATTTGGGGTGAAAACGAATGAAAGGTGGATATCAAAAGGTTTTTGACAAAAAACAACCCTGTCTAATTTGCTAACTTGATACTTTTTAAAGATATTTTTTTAGCCATTGTTTTTAAGATATTTTTTTTAACCATAATATTAGACATTGTTTTTTTAAGATATTTTTTGTAATGGGCTTTTAGTTTATTACGTAGTAGTATAGTACCTGACCTGCGCATATACAAATATGGGTCAATCGATTGTTGGTATAAATTATAATACAAACTGAAAAATTACATCGACCTCTTACACAATTATTTTGTATTTTGGAGATCAATTTTTGTGTATACTAGTAAATTAATAAATCAAATTTATAAAAAAAATAACTAGTGAAACTTTCCTTCCATCTCACTTTAAACTCAAGAACACAAAATAATTTACTTTCTTTCATCCCCTCTTCCCTCCTTTACTTTTTCTTTCTTTACTTTCCTTTCCGTTAAAAAAATACTTGAGAACACAGTGTAAAAGTCTCATTTGGCAACATGTTAATGTAGAAATCAAAGGGAAAATGATTAATCAGATTCAACTACACGAGTCAAAACCAACGGGCTCGGCCTACATGCTTTATTAACTAACATCTCCCATCAAACTCACAATGCCGCAACAGTGAACATTGATAGTTTGTCAAACACAAAATAAACTAAAACTGAAAAAACAAACACGCGGCTTCGAATCATTCCAGAGTGTAGACTCGGTGCTAGACAAAGTCTCAATCTGCTGCAATCCAAACCGTAACAAGACCTAATCAGGTCTAAAACAAACAAATCGGGTCAATCAAAACCAAAGCCGATTGCAAAATCAGAGCAGAGCAACACAAATACGGAGATGAACGAGAGCAGATCAAGGAGGTGTAGAGCATAGAGTCACACAAATACGGAGATGAACGGACGTACCAAACGGACGTATCAATGCGGAACAAACAATTTTTCTTTTTTTTTCTTCATAGCTCTGATACCATGTAGAAATCAAAAGAAAAATGATTAATCAGATTCAACTACACAATTACAATACAAAGACATTAAATAAGAACAAATAAAACCTAACCCTAATTGTGAGATGGGCCAAAACCAACGAGCTGGGCCTAATGCTTTATTAACTAAAAATTACAATGTAAGTTACAAGAAACACATGCTATCAAATTGGCCGTAAGTATTCACGTCATTGCAAGTTAATTGCTAAATTGAATGACAATGTAGCATGATGTCGATGAATCACCCAATCTTACTCAATCACTCAAATTGATAACAGCAATGTGGTAAGCTAAGAATGAGTCAAAAACCCCAGTTACTTGTTCTCATTGGATCTTTAACCTACAACCTCTTTGTTAATTGGTCACTATAATACTGTCGGTCACAAACCATAAACTTACTGCTTAATTAAGCTTACTCTGGTGTGCATGTTTACAATCTTAGGCATAACCAATTCAATATACTCATTCTTTATTAGTTAACCACCCAGAATTTGTAGTCAGTAGTGGCGGAGCCAGAAATATGAAACATAGGGGCCAAATGTTTTTTTCTTCACAAAAGGCGAGTAAAAAAATTTCAGGAACAATTTGTAGTGGGAAAATAGAAGCTTGTAATGTAAGGTTATAACTCATAAAGTGAAAGGGACTTTTTTTCCTTCAGTTAAACGGGTACATTTTAACTGTGACCGACCAAGATCAAGCTAGAAGTATAAAGTTTTGTCACGTGTTCAAGTTTCAAAAGGGTAAAATTGTCACATGCTCATTCTAATGAGATGAATGTCGTTTTCTACTGCATCTTTGAACTTCTTTTTAGGAGCCATATTATTTCTTTTAATTTTATAATATAATTGAATAAAAGATAGATCATTGTTTTTTAATTTGTTTGCATCTAAATCATCATATCCACAAAATTATACTACGTATCTGTTATTGTCAGAAACCCAAAATCACTTCACTTCCATAACTTGTATGAATCAATGATAAGAAAAATAAGATGAGATAAAATGAAGAACTTTAGAGAGAGAAACTAAAGAGAGAAAGTAGGGAGAAAAAAAATGGAATTGGTTGATTTACTTGCAAAGTTACAAATGAGACCAACAACCCTCTCTCTACACATGGAGAGGGGATTGAATACCCAATGTGGGCCGGCCTATAGAAGGCTTAATGGGTCGTGGGTTTGTCTTGGGTTGGGCTCGAGTTTACTTGGGCTTTCGCCTGATACACGTGACCTATTAGATTACATTAAATGAGCCCAATACCCGTTCTAGCCTATTACAACATTTAATATATAAATGACCGAGACCTAATATTCCAAATGAACGAACTTCTCGTTCGACTCAATATTTTTGAGGCTAACAGTTATATTGAATTAAAAAAATTTAATGCATCTAAATTGAACAGAAGATGTAGACGAACAAAAATTACTTCATGTAACTTCATTATCAATTTGCAGATTCAGTAGCATCGTATATAACATCATCATCATCATCATCGAGAATCATATGCATCTCCATCATCATCATCATATATACGCGTCTTATTTAGACTCGGATTTTTTATCCTTGATTAGTTGCACGTTGCAAAATATACATCATCATCATCATCATCGATCAACATGGTAATCAAATTCAACATCATTAGTAACCGCAAAACAACGAAAGAAAAAAGAAAACCAAACTCAAAGTACAAAAAAGAGGGGTTCTAGGTTCACCGTATTCGATTTAAACATAAAAATTTTGACTCAAATTCAGCCAAATTTGCAGACTAGATTTCGAGACAAGAATGAAGAGCGAAAATTAAAAAATAAAACCAAAATTACAATCATCATCATCGAATTCTGCATCATCTTTAGAAGTATAAATATTAAGATGCATCTTCATCGAGTTTTTGCATCATCTTTAGAAGTTTTAAAATTAAGATGCATTATCAATGTATTTTTTCCGATAGATATAGAAATAAATTGAGATGCGATATTGGGTTTGGAGATGAGGTTTAATGGTGGAGTAATGAATTTGATTATGAATTGTATGTCAAAAAGACTTTTGTACCCTTTTAGAATCGGGTATTAATTCATCAATAAAATTAAAAAGTTAACACAATTGCAAAACTGCCTTAACCCATCTTAACCCTTAATCTTTTCATCTAGCGGCTAAGATTATCTCCTACTTTTTTTACATTAAGACACTCTTTTATTTGAACTCTTCTCACGAATGCGTATTTGTATATGCTAGTACGTATCTGTATATGCATAAACAGGGCCGACTTAACCATAAAGCTACTAAAGTAACCGCTTTAGGCCCCAAGATTTATAAGGCTTCAAAGTTATAGATCCTTTGACTCTTTTACACACACACATACATAAAATTTATTACTAGTATATTATCTGTACACATAGACAATCCCATACTCTTGCGGGAGGTCTTTCTCGAAGCACTGGCTGCTGCCCTGCTCGGTAATGTTGTTTTTGTAACAAACTTTTAATTAGAAATAAATTTAGTTGTAGAAATTGACTATAAAAGCTTGATTAAAGGCGTTACATTAAAGAAAGCTTGAAAATAGAAGTTTCATTAATATTAATATTAAGTCCTAATTAGAGAATTCGCTTTAGGCATCTCGACACCTTGAGACAGCCTTGTGCAAAGACACAATGAACAGTTCGTTTTTGAAACACAATATCCCTCACATGCTAGACATACAGGAATGCCGTAGTTTATACAATATCCCTCACCATGCCTTCACTTACATGCTCTAATTTTAATAGCATCAAGTCTGTCAGCTGAACAATTTGTTTGTAGATATTTTTTCTTTAAAGTTTAAACCAATACTTTATCTGCCCCATGAAATCACAAAAGATCCGATTGGTGAGATGCGTGTGAAAATTGCAACATTTTCTTATCCAGAAGTTTCATTAAAGTGGGATTAATTACTTGGTTCATCTATATCAGTTTGTCAGTATGAAGTTCATTTATAGTATTCGGCAATAATCAAAGACTTGTATAACTATGTGTCACATCTAACATCTAGTTTTAATGGGCTGGAGTAGTAGCACTCATTTAGTATTTGAGTGGCGTATAACACACTAGCAAGTGGGTATCTAGTAATCTACAGTATCGTAAAGTATTATGTTTCTATGCCGTGTCCTGATTACTGTGAGATTTAGTCCCATGTATAATTATGAAGGTTTATGCTTAACTTTGTCCTGCAGGCCTGTCAAATGCTTCGTATCATTACATTTTATTCAACTATACTGC
>BQNB010188596.1:0-11936 GCA_026074375.1 Tanacetum coccineum | reverse complement strand
AAGGGTTTGTTTGGGTTTATGTTTAAAGTTCAATGAATGAATAAATTTAGGGGGTGGAAATGTGGGGTCCAGACATTTAGCTCCGAGAAAGAAGCGTAAAAGGGTAAAAAGCCAAAAAGGAGTGTGCCAAATGCCAATAAACTCAAATGGAAATCCCAAAAAGGGTATTCATTCAACTAATGGTGAAAACATAAAGTATAATGATATAAAACGTGTTGAACCTTGTCGTAAGGTATATCGTATGCTTAATTACGACCGTGGTTCAGTTTGAGTCGGTTTTGAACTCTAACATGTGCATCAGATAAGTGATTAGAAATTTTAATGGTGAGTTTGGTTTATAAAAGAGTTTAGAACTGGTTTTGTGTAATTTGGATTTAAATTTAAATTTAAAGGGAAGTTACTTTGAATACTCCTTTTCTTGAATACTAAGGGACTCATCCCGGCCTTTTATCTACAAACAATCAAAGGATCAAAATAATACACTTTTATTTATTAAAAAGAAAAGAAAAATAATTAAAAAAAAAGCAGAGGGCCGTTTTGGTCATTCGCGTCACACACCAACCAACCACTCTAATCATTACTCACACCCTCTCATTCAGATCTTACCATTCTCTCTCTATCTCTCACCGAACACACATTAAAAACACACACAAAGCACATATTCAGATCTCAACCATTATTTTTTACACCGATCAAACAATACACACACTAAAAACACACACTCCTCACAAATAATCCACAAATCGCATCAAAAAATGAAAGAAAAAGATTTCGATGATGTTATTAAAGAACAAAACTTAACGATTAAGCATATACCTGAAGGTTCGTGTAAAAAACCGTTGAAATACAAGATAAATTTCATAAATTTAGGTATAAAACACTTCATCTATATATTTTACTATTATTTATGCTTAAATAATTAAACGTAGTGTTTATAGAGTTTATGATGAACATATTTTGATTTTTGTTCTAGTTATTGTGTTTATAGAGTGTATAGTGAAGATATTTTGATAATATTTTGATGATGTTATTGTGATAAGTAAGATTTTCAATTATAGATCGAGTATGTTGATGTTATAAGATTCTAATGAAGAAAATATGTGATTAGAAGTTAAGTTTTCACCATTTAGAAAGGATTTATTGATGATATTGTGATTTAAGAGACGAAATGAAGGACTGGAATTTAGTTTGAGTAACAGAATCATAGTGTAAGAGCACGGATAAGCCTTTGCAGAAGCTGTAGGCGAAGCCGAAGGCTTAGTCTATGTTAAACAGATAAAGTATGACGTGTTAGTGAAAAATCATATATGATAATTTTCTTGTAAAAACTTTATATACTATATCATACATGATATAAGTTAGGTTTTAAGCGTTTATGCAGATTTTGTTGATAATATTTGTTTGAAAAGTGTGATTAGAAAGCTTAGTAGAAAAAAGCCATCGATAAAGCCGCTAAGACTTGAAATTAATCATTCCATTCGGATAAACAAAGGATTAGCCATAGGCTATGCCTTCGGCAAAAGCCTTAATCTACAAGAAAGTTTGCAATCTCCTGGTGAGTAATTAAAAGCTAGTTATATGTATGATATCATATGTGATAATACGCTTGAAAGTAAATATCTTTAACATTATAGAATATGTGCTTCAACATAAAATCAAATCTTTTTATTTGTGTAAAGAAAGTTGCTTTCAAAGGATCTTGAAGAATTCAATCATCCAACGGCCAAAGAAGTGAAGATTAAAAAGCCACAATCATTAGACCAAAAGACAATGCAACGGACCGTGGGGTTTCTTTAATGATGCATATGGAAAACTATAACGGGTTAAGAGTAGGAGTTGACACAGAAGCTTAGAAGGGCGTACAATGACTTTTGGAGGGACACATACAATATGATGCATATTTTTGAGTACTTTTGGCAATTACTTTAAATCGTAATGTATGATACCAATTGCTTGGTGGTACGTTTTGGGCATTTGACTCGTTTATCTTTTAGTAATTTTCGTATGGTGTTGTAATGCTTTAACTTTGTAATGCTACTAAGTCATTATGTTTTATGATGAAAATGAAAATGGAGAAATATTTGCAGATGTAACTTTTGGATAGTAGACTATTTTGTTAAAGTTTTTATTGCACAAATTGATAATCACTTGTGTGTTTTAACATTTACAACAAAAAAATGTTATCATTGTTTAAACATAAAGTATGATAGTAGATAAAATTGGTGAGGTTCATGTTAAATCATATGTGATTTCTTTCAGAATCACATATGATGGTTTGTGTCAACTTGTTAAATACAAATATCAAATGTGATAATTCAAATGCAAAAAAAATGTAAAATCACATGTGATTTCCAAGTATATCATATATGATATATAGGAGGTAAAATATTACTGTAAGATCAAAACCAATAAAAAATCATGTAACAAAGAAGATCCAACACTTATTCATTCAAAAATCAGAATAAAATAGTACTTTTAAAATATCATATGTGATAATTCATATGAAAAGAAAACTAATTTAAAATCACATGTGATAACACTTATTAAAAAACAAAGGATAAAAAACAAACAGTTTGCGGAATTTATCATTGAACCAAAGTCTTATTATTCTTGAACAAAATCTTCTTCTTCTTGAACCAAATTTTCTTTTTCTTGAACTTCTTCTTCAGTCACAACTTGTTGAACCACAACTTGATCTTGATCTTCAAACCTCTTAGGGCACCTCCTCCTATTATGATTAGTACCTCTACACAATCGCTTTCTCTTTATCAACTACAGGCGGCTTTGCAACTCCAACAAGCTGCTCGAGATTATCAGCCTTGTTATTTTTTAAAGTTAGTCCCATCATAGATTTTTGCACATGTCTGTAAGCATAAAACAAAAAATTAAAAAAACTTGAATCAAAGTATCACATGTGATATCATATGTGATATATCAAACAAAACAAACTCAATGATATCACATGTGATATATCTAACAAAATGCAATAGAACATGTGATATATGTGATATCACATGTGATATATCTAACAAAATAACCTCAATTACAAACACATTGATAAAAGATAAAAATCACATATGATATATGAAGTTAATAAGCTAGCTTATAATTAAGCACAATAAATTCAAATCAAAAAAAATTCATAAGCTTATTCATAACTCTCCTATAATTCATAAACTTATTTTAAATAACTCTCCTCTAATTCATACGCTTATTCACATAACTCTTCTCTCCTCTAATTCATAAGCTTATTCACATGAATCAGCTAAAAAGATAAAAAAAACCAGATGTGATGAAAATAAGCTACTAACTTAGCTTTAATTCATCATAATAAAATCAAATCATAATAATTCATAAGCTTATTCATAACTCTCTAAGGAAAACTAGAAGGGGGGGTTGAATAGTTTTCTTGATTATTAGTTGCCTTTTAAAACTTGTTTAAAACTTTTTGCGAAATGGTTAGGATATTGATAATTGATTATGATGTAAGAGATATAAAATGCAAGTAAAAGAGAAAGTATAGAAAGCGATAACCGTGACATAAGTATTTATAGTGGTTCGGCTACAAGAACACTATTGGGAATTAAAAGTCTTCTTAATACTGTTAAATATTAATGCTACTAATCAATGATAAAAGAGAAGTTTCAACTAAAGACATTAATATTGATTGAAGACATTAATGATGATTGAAGACTTTATGTTGATTGAAGACATTAATGATGATTGAAGACTTTATGATTGAAAACATTAATGTTGAGTTATTATGTTGATGAAGAGTTACAACAAGATGGAAGAACACATTAATGCTAATAGTTAGTTACATGGTTTATTAGGAAATGCATTAATGTGTATTAATTATATTGAATGGTTTGACTAGGAATTATGGAAACCATTAATAGTATTGATGTAGAATAATATAGAAAGTATTAATAGTCTTTGTAACCTACTTGGACTCCTTAACCTATAAAAGGAGGCCGTAGGGTTTAGAGAAAATCATCACTTCCAATATCATTCACACCTCAACATTAGTTATCATAGTTAGTAATCTGTAACCCTTAAAGCAGATTAATAGAAATCAAAGTTTAGTATTCATTGTTCTTCTTAATACTATTGTGTAGATTCCGCATATACAATAAGTATTCATAGTCAGTGTTTCTCTATAGTCAATCTGTATTTATACAAGTTGGCTATCACCCTTAGCAGGCTGCAAAGATCTGTTCAGTTTGGGACTCACAAGTGGTATCAGAGCCTGTGAGAAACTCTGAGTAAGAAGAACAAAAACAAGCTATAAACCCCTATCTTACAAAGCAATTCAATGGCTGGATCACAAGATGATATTCCACCACCACCACCACCACCACCACCATCACAAACACCAACACAACAAACTCCTCACACTGTTTCAACCATCAAACTTCCTATTCTCAAGAAGGGAGAATATGACATATGGGCCATGAAAATGGAACATTACTTGGCTCATACAGACTATCCTGTATGGGAGGTCATACAAAATGGAAATGGTCCTGTATCAATCTCCACAAATACACAAGGTCAAATTAAGATTCTGCCTCCTAAATCTGCTGAAGAAATTTTGGCAAGAGAAAGAGAAAGAAAAGCAAGGACCACCTTGCTTATGGCTCTTCTAGAAGATCATTTAGCAAGATTTCACAATATATCTGATGCTAAAGAAATGTGGGATGCCATTAAAACCAGATTTGGTGGAAATGCTTGGAACTCCGGGAATAAGGATAAAGAGAATAGGAGAAGATCTGGTAAACAGGAGGACTCTAAAGCTCTGGTGACTATTGATGGAGAAGGTGTTTATTGGACTAGTTACTCAGAAGAAGAGGAAGATTATGCTTTGATGGCTTGCAACAGTTTAGGCTCAGACACAGAGGTACAATCTTATTCTAATGAATGTGTTGCATCATATAATAAACTTAAAAAACTTTATGATGAACAAAGAGCACAACTTAGTGATGCAAGCATAGAAATTAAGGCATATATTCAAGCATTAAAGAAAGTTGAAGCACAATTGGTTGCTCATCAACAAGGTCAACCTTGGTATAAGGAAAAGATAAGGTTTATGAAAATAGACTTAGATGATAAAACAGATGTCCTTACATACCATAAGAAACTATTGGCAGAAGCTAAAAAAGAAAAAGAAGATTTAAAAGCTAAAGTAGAAAAATGGCACAACTCTTCTAAAAATCTTAGTCTTTTGCAAAATAATCAGATGAGTGCTAATGATAACTTTGAACTTGGGTATGGGGATCACAGATATGATGGCATTTTGAGCTATGAAAATGAAGTTTTACAAAGTGTGTTTATGAATAAGGAAAGTGATTTAGAAAATCAACCTTTGTATGATAGGTTTGTTACAGCAGAAGGAATGCATGTTATACCCCCACCCATGACAGGGAATTACATGCCATATGGACCTGATATTGAAATTGATTACTCATAATTTACATTTGGTCAAAAATAGTCTCAACCTAGTGAATCTGAAACCAAACAAGTGACTTTGATACATGTGAATCCAACATTAGTGTAGAAATACCTAAAATTGTGTCTGAACCAGTTGTTAATGAACCTAATGTAGGATCTCAACCTAAAGTTTGGTCTGATGCTCCTATCATTGAGGAGTATGAATCAGATAGTGAAGATGAACATGTGTCTCTACCAACAAAAGAACAGAAAATACCTAGTTTTGCTTTTATTAATACTGATAAGCATGTAAAAACTCCTAGGCAAACTGTTATAGAACAAAACACATGTAGTCAGAGTCCTAAACCTGATAAAAAGGATTGTAGTGGTTTAATGTCTAAAAAACTGGGTTTGGGATTTGGGTATACCAAAAAGGCATGTTTTGTATGTGGAAGTTTTAGCCATCTTATTAGAGATTGTGATTTTCATGAGAAAAGGATGGCTAAACAAGCTGAATTAAACAATAGGATGAGTAAGGGGTCTAGTCAAAGGGAGATTAGGCCAGTATGGAACAATGTGCAAAGAATGAATCATCAAAACCAATTTGTTCCAAAAGCAGTACTAACTAGAACTGGAAAGATTCTAGTTAATACTGCTAGAACTAGCGGTACTAACAATGTTAGTACTGCTAGATATAATTTTAATAGTCAGGCAGTACTAACTAATGCTGACAGGAAAATTAGTACTGTTAAACTTTTTGTGAATAAAGTTAGACCAAAAACTATTTTTCAATAAACTCATTCACCATTTATAAGGCCTTTTAATAACACAACAGCACTTAAAACCACTTTTACAAAGCAAAAAGTTAATACTGCTGGGGTTAATTCAGTTAGTGTTATTGGGCAAAATAGGGAAACTGTTGTTAAGACCTCAGCAGGTTGTAATTGGAGAACCAAAAGGTATTATTGGAATAGAGTCTCCAAATACAATAGTGGATCAATGACAAGGACAAATGTATATTTTAGAGATCCACAAGACAGACTCAAGTTAGCAATGGCTTGGGTCCCCAAGAGAAACTAATACTATTAGTTATATATAGTTAGTGCCGCCAGTACAAATGTTAGTGCTGTGAGTTTATTAGCACTGTTAGTATAGAAGTTAATACTATTAGTCATACTCAAAACTGCTTAGTATAATTACTGTTGTGATTATTGCACAAAATGTTATGGATTCTGTTTTCTTTGTCTGTTGAACTAACTTTTTACAGGTAAAGAAAAGTCTTAAATGAATCTGTTATGAAATCCCTAGTTTTTAGGGATGAAGATTGAGATATGATTGCCAATGTTGAATGAAGTCTCAAGGAAATTAATGTTATTGGTTCGTGATTAGGTGAAAGATTAGTACTATTTGTGTACTTAATACTGCTAGCTTTAAAGATTAATGCTGCTAGTATTACCCGATATCGGACAACACACATTTTGGTTCTCGGATGATTTAGACAAAACTGAATTACTTTCAGTTTGTTCTTAACTGAATTTATTATCAGCAAGTTTAAATGGAGATGAGAAGGTTTGTTAAGTGTTGGTTTAATCACCACACAACAAATGGTCATCAGTTCACCATGCTTAATAGGCATAAGAACTGGCTAGTCCATAAGCAAACGGCTTGTGGTAAAGACTTCTCAAATCCGTTTATGGTTGATAATTTACCAAAAATTGTAGGGTTCTCAACTCACCTTGCTTCATGGTTAAGAGTTGGCTAGTCTAGGATCAAACAGTTCTTGGTAAAGACTACTCAAATCTGTTAATAGCTGATAGTTTGCTAAAAACTATATGGTTTATCAATGCACCATGTTATGGCAATGAAGCATTGGCTAGTCCAAAAGCAAATGGTATTTGGTAAAGACAAATCAATTCCGTTGATGGTTGACAGTTTACCAAAAACTGTATGGTAATTAACTCACCATATTTTTCAATAAAGAGTTGACTATCCCAGAGCAAACGGCTACTGGTAAAGGAAAATCAAATCCGTTTATGGCTGGTAGTTTGCCAAAAACTACAAAGCCAACTTAGTTGGATTGTTGCTGAAAAGATGTTGCTGTGTTGCTGAAAAGATGTTGCTGTTGAAGACGTGTTGCAGAAGGATAGCAAAAGATGTCAAAGATTATTAAAGATCAAGATCAAGATTTGACAAAGTGTTTGGATACATCCTCCAAGAACTTAAGAAGAATAAACCAAAGAAACATGAAGTTAAACAAGTTCAACAATCATGTTTAGGGGAGGATTGTTGGGAATTATACATTCCTAACTTAGTACCGTTAGTTATATACTTAGTACCGCTAGTAATAGTTAGTACTGACAGTACAAAATGTTAAGTACTGCTCAGATAGTTAGTACCGTTAGTATAAAATAGTTAGTATCGTTTAAGAGATATGCATGAGATATTATAGGAAAAGATATGCATTATCTTTTACGCGTTTTGTAAGCCAGGATTAGGGTTTTTCTTAGTGTATAAAAGGAACCCTTACGGCACAGTTAGAGATATCAGTTCATTGTCAATCTCATAGTTAGCAATCAATATAAAAGTTTAGTTATCAATATTCATTGTTCTTCTTTGCATTATAAGTTAGATTCCGCATAACTTATAGTGTTCTTAATCATTGTTTCTCCTGTAGTTTGTGTGAATCTATTCATATTAGCTACAAACCTTAAACAAGGTAGTAAGATCCATATTCAAAGGGATTCACAAACAATTAGGATATGTTCAAAGGGAGAATAAACCAGTTTGGAACAATGTGCAAAGAGTGAATCATAAGAACCAATTTGTTCCTACAGCAGTACTAACTAGAACTGGCAAAATTCCAGTTAGTACTGCTAGAGCTAGCGGTACTAACAATGTTAGTACTGCTAGACATAATTTTAACAGTCAGGCAGTACTAACTAATGCTGCCAGGAAAATTAGTACTGTTAAACCTTTTGTGAATAAAGTTAGACCAAAAACTATTTTTCATAAAACTCATTCACCATTTAGAAGGCCTTTTAATAACACAACAGCACTTAAAACCACTTTTACAAAGCAAAAAGTTAATACTGCTGGGGTTAATTCAGTTAGTGTTATTGGGCAAAATAGGGAAACTGTTGTTAAGACCTCAGCAGGTTGTAATTGGAGAACCAAAAGGCATTATTGGAATAGAGTCTCTAAATACAATAGTGGATCAATGACAAGGACAAATGTATATTTTAGAGATCCACAAGGCAGACTCAAGTCAGCAATGGCTTGGGTCCCCAAGAGAAACTAATACTATTAGTTATATATAGTTAGTGTTGCCAGTACAAATGTTAGTACTGTCAGTTTATTAGTACTGTTAGTATAGAAGTTAATACTATTAGTTATACTCAAAACTGCTTAGTATAATTACTGTTGTGATTATTGCACAAAATGTTATGGATTCTATTTTCTTTGTCTGTTAAACTAACTTTTTGCAGGTAAAGAAAAGTCTTAAATGAATCTGTTATGAAATCCCTAGTTTTTAGGGATGAAGATTGAGATAAGATTGCCAACATTGAATGAAGTCTTAAGGAAATTAATGTTGTTGGTTCATGATTCGGTGCAAGATTAGTACTGTTTGTATACGTAATACTGCTAGCATTAAAAAGCAGTTGGTTAATACTGCTCGTGTTAAACATCAGTACTGCTCGTTGGTGTCATTAGTGCTGCTCGTTTGGTATGCAGAGTTAGTGCTGCTATCAATAAGCAGTTACTACTGCTAGCTTTAAAGATTAATGCTGCTAGTTTTACCCGATATCGGACAACACACATTTTGGTTCTTAGATGATTTAGACAAAACTGAATTACTTTCAGTTTGTTCTTAACTGAATTTATTATCAACAAGTTTAAATAGAGATGAGAAGGTTTGTTAAGTGTTGGTTTAATCACCACAAAATAAATGGTCATCAGTTCACCATGCTTAACAGGCATAAGAATTGGCTAGTCCATAAGCAAACGACTTGTGGTAAAGATTTCTTAAATCCGTTTATGGTTGATAATTTACCAAAAATTGTAGGGTTCTCAACTCACCTTGCTTCATGGTTAAGAGTTGGCTAGTCCAGGATCAAACAGTTCTTGGTAAAGACAACTCAAATCTGTTGATAGCTGATAGTTTGCTCAAAACTATAGGGTTATCAATGCACCTTATTACCACAATAAAGCATTGACTAGTCCAGTGCAAACGGCAACTGGTAAAGACACATTTAACAATAAAATCACAAAGCAGATGATCATAAAGATAAAGAATGCAGTCAAGAAGTGCTTGGATACAATCCTCAAAAGCTCAATCAGAAGAAACTTGAAGTTAACAAGTGAAGTTCAAGTTTAGGGGAGGATTGTTAGGAATTATGTAATCTAATTTTTACCATGGTTCATGAGTTAGAGAATTTAAAGATCTTTCAACATAATGATGCATCCAAACAATGAGGAATGTTTCAAAATTTCAAATGATACTAACAAAAAGATGACAAAGAAACAACTTAATATACAAAGAAGTGTTTGGAAGCATCCTCCTAGTGATCAAGAAGCTTATACTGAAGAAACTTGATGTTAAACAAGTGAACATCAAGTTTAGGGGAGGATTGTTGGGAATTAAAGTTTTCATGAATTAATGATGGTGAAACAAGTTACAAGAATCAACATTAATATGAAGATACAACATTAATGTTGAGTTATTATGTTGATGAAGAGTTACAACAAGATGGAAGAACACATTAATGCTAATAGTTAGTTACATGGTTTATTAGGAAATGCATTAATGTGTATTAATTATATTGAATGGTTTGACTAGGAATTATGGAAACCATTAATAGTATTGATGTAGAATAATATAGAAAGTATTAATAGTCTTTGTAACCTACTTGGACTCCTTAATCTATAAAAAGAGGCCATAGGGTTTAGAGAAAATAATGACTTCCAATATCATTCACACCTCAACATTAGTTATCATAGTTTATAATCTGTAACCCTTAAAGCAGATTAATAGAAATCAAAGTTTAGTATTCATTGTTCTTCTTAATACTATTGTGTAGATTCCACATATACAATAAGTATTCATAGTCAGTGTTTCTCTATAGTCAATATGTATTTATACAAGTTGGCTATCACCCTTAGCAGGCTGCAAAGATCTGTTTAGTTTGGGACTCATAAGTGGTATCAGAGCTTGTGAGAAACTCTGAGTAAGAAGAACAAAAACCAGTTATAAACCTCTATCTTATAAAACTAATCATGTCTGGATCAGATGCTGATACTCCACCTCCACCACCACCACCACCACCATCACAAACACCATCACAACAAACTCCTCACACTGTTTCAACAATCAAACTTCCTATTCTCAAGAAGGGAGAATATGATATATGGGCCATGAAAATGGAACATTATTTGGCCCATACAGACTATCCTATCTGGGAAGTTATTCAAAGAGGAAATGGTCCCGTGAGTGTCTCAACTGATACAAATGGTTTAATAAAGGTTCTGCCTCCTAAGACTGCAGAAGAAACTTTAGCCAGAGAAAGAGAAAGAAAAGCAAGGACTACCTTGCTTATGGCTTTACCAGAAGATCATCTTGCTAAATTTCATAAAATGACTGATGCTAAAGAGATGTGGGAAGCTATCAAGTCTAGATTTGGTGGAAATGATGAATCAAAGAAGATGCAGAAGTATATTCTAAAGCAACAGTTTGAAGGCTTCTCTGTATCAAACTCAGAAGGGCTACATAAAGGCTATGACAGGTTTCAGAGTCTTCTGAGTCAACTAGAGATTCATGGTGCAGGCGTTTCCACTGAAGATGCAAATCAGAAGTTCCTTAGGTCTCTACCTTCTGCCTGGTCTCAAGTTTCCTTAATCATGAGGACCAAGCCAGGAGTGGACAGTCTCAGTTTTGATGATCTGTATAATAATCTTAGAGTCTTTGAGTCTGATGTTAAAGGCTCTACTGCATCATCCTCTAGCACACAAAATGTGGCATTCGTTTCAGAGAACACTAGCAGTACTAATGATGTTAGTACCGCTTATGGTGTTTCTAACTCTTCTGGTCATAACTCACAATATGAACATACTTCATCATACTCCTTACTTGCAAATCAATCCAGTTGTCCACAATTGGATCATGAGGATTTGGAACAGCTTGATGAGTTTGATTTAGAAGAAATGGACTTGAAATGGCAGGTGGCCATGATTTCCATGAGAATGAAGAAGTTCTACAAAAAGACAGGTAGAAAGCTGCAATTTGATACCAAGGAACCAGTTGGTTTTGACAAAACCAAAGTCGAGTGCTATAATTGTCACAAGACAGGGCATTTTGCTAGAGAGTGCAGATCCAAAGGGAATTAAGATAGTAGGATGAGTGATGCTTGGAACACAGGGAATAAAGATAAAGACAATGGGAGGAGATCTGGTAAATAGGAGGAACCTAAAGCTTTGGTGACTCTTGATGGAGAAAGTGTTGATTGGACCAGTCA
>BQNB010188595.1:0-11936 GCA_026074375.1 Tanacetum coccineum | reverse complement strand
ACTTGCAAACTCTGTTTTTATGAATTCGCTTTTATCAGCTTTCCTCTTACCCAATACATATGGAAACTTCAATAAAGGTATGTATATGATATTTGAGCATTTAGGAACACTCTTAATGAGGTTTAGACTTAGAGAAGAGCAAAAATGGATCATCCTATTTTTCTAATCTTTTATCAAACGCCTCTAGCCAAGGTCAAAACTTCTTTCTAAACATAGTATGATTGTGTTTTCAACATACCATCATGCAAAAGTATTCATTTGATGTTAATCCGGATTTATGTTGTTCCTAATAACGTAACATGTTTTACTCTCTTATTGGCCAAACTAAGTTAAAGGTCACTTTGCGTAAACGCATCCTTTCTCGTTATGAGATATGCTTTACTAAAGATGCATAGCACTTGGCTTATTTTCATCAAGATGATTAGTGATTAAATCCATTATTGATTATCATGGATTAAAGTCTAAATGACTAAATGAGTTTGTGGCATTTGAAGATTAATTATGCTTTGAGTTTTCTCATCTTCTTACCCATAAATGTTTTACAAACTCACATGTATTCCTCACATGTACAAGTCCATACTTTTTCTACACAATCCTACAACCCATCCTTCCTAATCATTTGTTCACCCTTCTTACCCAACAAATGATTTCATCCTTTACACACTCCAAACACCCTCTTCTTAAACAATCCTATAATCACATATGCCCATTCTTTCTATCTTATTAGCAATGTGATTATAAACCCAAATCAATCCTTTAATATCATCCTTATCTTCATCATCTTAATTCTTCATCTTCAAACATTTCTTCACATAAACCTTCACTAAATAATCCTCAAATCTCATCCTCAATATGCTAACTCATATTCTCTTACACAATTTACTCTCTTTGTACTTGTTGTACTTCTTGTCCCCTACATTCCTATCAAAGGCGTTGGCCTCACTTTTTAGTAAAGCTGGCGTCTTACACATGAATTGAACTAGCTATAGACCGACTGCTAAATGCAGGGACTAGTATTGTATATGTAGGATAGATAGCTTTGTGTTAGGCTATAAATACCCCCTATGTCTCTCCATGGGGGGTTGGTAAAAGTTCATTTTTGTTTCTCATTCTTATCTTAATAAAACACATATTTTCTTCCATCAATCTCTCTACTTTCTCTCACTAGATACTAACAATGATCTATCTTATTTATTTTGATCAACCAAGACCCCTCCGATAAGGTGTTTTTAAATCGCGCAAGAAGTGGTATCACAAGCCTTGTAACACCCTCAAATCTGAGAACGCAGCAAAATGTTGAATATCCGAGGGCCTTACATTTATGGATCAATAGCACAAGATCTGAGAACGACTACTAAACATGTCGTTTGAAAAAGATACATTGGATTAACAAAATACTTGTTTGTTACATAAGCTCATGGCTTCATATTGTTCAACAATATAAATAAAGATTTCGGTTTATAACAATTGTCCCCAAAGTGTAATAAGACCCCAAATCTTAAGTGTTGACTCTTCAATTATTGACTCCCAATGTATCATCGCACCTCGTGCCTTATTGACCTGAAAAACATGCTTAAAACGTCAACATAAAGTTGGTGAATTCATAGGTTTATGTAAATCGATTGTAGGACCGCAAGATTTCCAAGTGTATGATTAAGCAACAAATGCAAACATCATAAAAAGTAATTACGTTTCCTAAGCTCATGACACTAAAGCTCGACATATATGTATGCAAATATAAATTTGCCAACAGGTGTCCGTGAATGATGTGCTAACCCCGCAACATCCCAGATTCGACATGGTATGCGTTCGTTTCCAGTGATAGCTAGTCACCCGAACGGGGATTGTCAATCCCTAATAGATCTATCCATAACATTCGCGCCCACACAATGTAATTCCCAATCACATCTATGCAATTAACAGTTCATGATCATGGACAAAATGGGTTATGGTAACTTAGGCAAACACGTAATCATAGTATAAAATGTACACTTGCGTCCAATTTGTAAAACAAAGCATGTTCTCACCCCAAGGATGTAAATCATTTAAATAATTGTAAAACATGGGGCTATGAACTCACCTTAGCAGGTAGTTCTCTGAATGATAATAAATATCCAAGTAAGCAGTGAATCACACCGTCAAGTACCTAAGTAAGTACGGTCAAGTCTTAGTTTACACATTTAAGCTAATGACTCATTGTATAAACTAAATTCCATTTTAAGTTTATATATACCGTGATCACTTGTGTAGTGATGCACAAGATCATTGTTTTTATAATTTCGATGGTTCTCGAGAAACGTGAAATCATTATTAATAAATATACATTATTTATTAACTTGTTATTAAACCCGTTCGATGTCCGAATATCTTAATGTTCGACCGACGTGTTAAGTGTTTCATCTATTTCACTTTGGTTCTAAAATACCCTTAAGTTTCTAATTATTTCACTTTTAGTCCCTAGGTTTACAAATATACACATTTATATTTTAAACCTTTTAGTTTTGGAAATGACGAAATTGGTCCTTTAAGTTTACGAAGAGATAGTTTAGGTTTTTATAGTCACACTTTCATCCCTAAGTTTCACAATGTTAAAAACAGTCCCTGTAGTTTTGTATTTCGAAAAGTGACAAGGTTAACCCCTTTATGTTTCGGAAATTGCATTATTAGTCCCTCGACTTGTGAAAATTCCGTTTTAATCCCAATTAAATCCCGACAAGTGGCATTTGGCTTTATTTAGTCAAAATAATCCGTATAAGCCGTTATGGCTTATGTATAAGCTCTAACGAGCTTATTATGGCTTAATGGGCCTTATCGGGCCCATTAAGGTTCAATAAGGTTTCTAAAGGTCCGAGATGGTTTTATTAAATCGAAAAGGGTCCAATAAGGTCAGCAGAGTCTGATAAGCTCAGAATAAGCTCGGGGAGCTTATTGGAGCTTATTTCGGGCTTATTGGGCTTACGGGCCCAATAACTTAACCCGATAAGAGTGTTTAGAGTTTCTAGACTTTTCCTAGTGCTTTTCCAACTTGTATTAAGCCTAACGAACTGTTTTCTTTTCAGCTTATTCCGAATAAGCCAATAAGCTAATAGTGTTTTCATTTGGGCCGGTATTGGGCCTGTTAAGGCTCGTTAAGGGTCCCGAAGAACTTTGTTGGGTCCATTCGGGTCCATTAAGCTTATTTAGATCCAATAAGCACCTTGGAGGTCGGTTTGCTTATTTAGCTTATTCAATAAGCTAATAAGCAACTGTTGGGCCTATTGGGCCTGATAGAAACCCGGTAAGGGTTCTAGGGGTTGGGCCTTAATCCCCTTGGGTCCAATGACTTTCCTAGGATTTTTAGAAGGCTTCTTGGTTGCTTAAGCTCTCGAATAAGCTGTGGGAGCTTATTCGTGGTGTATAGCTTATTTGGGCTCGCATTGGGCTCACGGTAATAAGCTACGAGTCCATTAAGGGCCCGAAAGGTTTATTAGTGTACCATATGGCCTCGATAAATAGTCTAGCACCATAATATACGTGTCTAGCATTGTCTATACATGACCCGTGACCATCAAAACATTTATTAATGTCGAATAAAATGTTGCCACACCCCTCTGTCCGTGATTAAAACCATAGTTTTACGTGGGGTTTTCCTTATATCCTAACGTTTTCCCAACCCTTGTTCGTTACTAGGTCATGTCGCTTGGTCCTTTATATTTAGCACTACACCCGTCGTTATACGCAATATCCTTTGCGTATAACACACATGTTATTTGTTATTTGTGAACTCATGCTAGCACACTAAATATATACGCGACTTATTGATTAAGTATAATTTATAGCGAGTAGTAAAGGATTATGAATGAGTTAGTTCGACTTACAAGGGTCCTAGCTTTCCTTGGTGGTGAGTTGGGACGTCGACCCGACACTTATACACCCAAACGTGTATGTTTTCAAGCTCCAAAGTTTATTTCCCAAATCCTTAGCTTGTATATTCCTTTTTATATAGCTTGTATGATAACCTATGTGAATTTGTGGTTTCGAATGAGTTTAATGAGGGTATTTGTTGGCGGTTTATAGACTCGAACACAAGAGGAGAAGTGTTTAAGAAGTTTAAAAAAGGTTTTAAGTGTATGTGTAAAGCATATTATGAAGCAATAAGAATCTAGTTAACTTTCCTAGTCCACACCCAAACCGAATCGTGCCCTAGAGGGTGGTTTTGAGGGGTTTTAGTTGATTACTCATGGTTTTAAGTTAAACCACTAAGTACATGTATTAAATACCTAGTGAATGTACAAGAATTTATGCTTAGCTAGGAAATCTTATGGTTGGTGTGTTGTTTCCTTCTAACCGCGACTAAGAAGAGCAAGGAAGCAAAGTGAGATTAACCATTGAGGTAAGGGACTAGTAGGATACCATTAGGACTTGTTTTAACATGACTTAGGAGATGTAACAGTGCCCCTTAAGTATCATTGTTTGATTTGCTATCTAGAAATCACACATGGGACGATTTGTTTAGGGTTCAATTGTCCATTTCGGAAACCAAAGTTAAATTAACGCAAGACCATTTGTTTAATTTATTGGTTCAGGCGTTTAATACGGTATCTGTGTTTGAGTCTAGTAGTCTAGGTATTTCCGGGGTGCGTCAAATGCATTTTATCGCTAAATCGTAACCCTTTTTTAACGTGACCAATAAAATAAAAACTCAAGTATCGTAATTATTTCCTAATTAATTATTTTCTTACTTGTTGATGTAAAACATTAATTATTTGCTGTCCGTTTTACAATTTAACATTATTGTTTAGTCTACGCGATTTAGCTTAAGGGTAAATATAAAAATAAACGCGGTAGTCGGACAAAAAAATAAATGTAAGATCATTAATAGTGACGTTCAATGACATAAAAAATGAGAAATACTTTACACCCAAACCTATGCCCAACATCTCTCTAAAGATCAATGGGTCATCCTCATCTCCTAATTCTCATAAGTATCATTGCTTATGGTGTCAATAGTCAAGTGAATTTCATAATGAAATGCGTCTAGTTCTCAAACACATTCCTTACAATCGTCAAACTCATAAATTGATCCTCACTTCTCGTAAACCTCTTTTCTCACCACGAATGGTCTTTTCACTTCTAAACGGTTCCTCTCTTTTTCTTCTCTTTTAATAGTCTTGTTACTATTAAAATTCCTCCTATATCTCTCTTAAATTAATTATTTCATCCGAAATATTTAAGTAATTTGCTATATGTAAATGTCACTCCTTCACTAAAATTTCCACTTTCTAGAAAGTGAAGAACATCAAGAAGATATTCAATCTTCAAGTGTTATTGAGTCACCATACCGTTGAGTCTCTTATTATTCTTCCACCATGAAAGAACTACCACCTCATTTTACATACCCACCTTTGTTCCTCAACATTGTCAACCAACAAAACACCAAACAAACTTTGAATTCCCAATCATCCACTTTTGTCTTGATAGGATCATATGCACATCAATTGTTAGTGTAAATGATATATCAGTCTTTTCTATCAACCTCTCGTCAACACGTTCCTTCTTTAGTATCACTCATCATTTCCCACTTTTCGGCTCTATGTAATCATTTTCATTCACATCTAAAAGCACATCGTCTCCATCATCGTCTTATTTTTTTTATTCTTTTAAAGTGTGTATATATTTATATATATTGACATATTTTGCTATGATATTAAGTGTCATTCGTCTACTTTTAAAAGGTCACTCTCACAATATTTTTATGTCAATCAATAAACGAATCCCATTCTCGTTTATTAAAAGTTGGTCTAATCTTTCTCCGTAAACATACGTCTCGAGTCTTTTAATTATATCATTAAGATTGTTGTTTTTATAAATAATGATTCCATGTGTCTAGCTTCTAACTTTCTTTTAAAAGTGTCATACTTTAGAATAATAAAACTAGAAGTGCATGTCCTAGTTCCCTGCAAACGTTTTGCTATAATATATGTGCAACTTTGTCAACAAACTTTGGTTTTGAAGCACAACAATATCTTATTCCTTGGTGCCCACCAAACAAGGGGGAGTCATATCACCCGTAGTGGGGAGAACTTGCAAGGCATATTGCTCATTTAAATTGCATCAAACTTCTTGAGCAATCGATGGTAATATAATTGATCCATGGATCCGTTAGAGGTCAATAACAAGGAATGTAATTACCATGGGATGCAAATAAGAAAGGGGCGCTAGGAGCTATGTAGTTTAATAGGAAATGGATTAGTACCATGATGATAAAGACTTCACTCGGATATGAAACTCACCATTTATAGGGAGAAGGACTGGGGATTGTCAAAACGATGAATGTTATTATACTCCCATACTTCACCTCCATCCACGTTTAAAATCACCCTAAACCTTAAGGTCATTCCTCTCATAACTTTAAGTTATATATTGGAAAATTACCTACTTTCTTTTCAATGACTTCTTCTCATCTATCACGACTCCTCTAAATTATCCAAAAACACAAAATCACCTCAAACGTAATTCGCATGTTGTCTTCTCTCATTCCTCCAACCAATATACTTTTGGATCAACCTTACCTTTTTCCTATTCCGTTAACCTATACACTCAAAGTACCTACTTTCTTATCATGCCTACTTCTCACCTCTCATGACCTTTTCTAAACTATCCAAGGAATAATACACAATCACATTCACCTTTTATTTCTCACATCTTCCTCCTCATACCTCAAACCTATATACTCGACACCTATCCTCTTATCATTCCTCCAACATATATACCCGGAGCACGTACCCTCTTCTCATGTCTTGTTCACAAACCTCCAACCTATATGCTCCAACCATAATCCACACTATACCTTTTTGCTTCGACAAAAGGAGGAGAAGGGAGTGTAAACGAGTAACTTTTAAACTCTACTATGTGCTATAGTTTACATAGTTTGTCATCATCAAAAAGGGGGAGATTGTTAGTGAAAATATTACGATATTGAATCTATACGATCTCTTTATGTTTTGGTGATAACAAACATGTAACCTGTAATACATAACGTAAAGTACGCAAGTTACTCGTAATCACAAATTATCAATGCATACATACACAACACTCTATGAATCAAGTCTGCATCATCACGAACATTTGTTTGCACCCGATGTAAAATCACATAGAGGTATGTAAAAACAATTAAACTTGTAAGAGATCAAAGACAAATATTTTTTTCCTAAACCATATACATATCCTACAAAAGTATTTTTCACAAAAATAAATAAACACAAAATACTATTTAATAAAAGAAATGTTTTATTTAAATATAAAATTTCCCCCAAAATAGAAGCTTCTATACCAGATACAACCTTCCCTACAAAAAGACAAAAGGGAGCAGAGTCAGCGCGACCCCCTTATAGGCATGGCGGCCCCTTATATATAAGGTGACTGTCGGGAACCCGTTGATGCCCTAGACTGTCAGCTTTTGGCTCCTATAAATAGTGGGTCATCTCCAACTGATTTCATAACCCTTTTGCATAAATTTCTCTCAATTCTTTCTCTCTCTAGATCTCACTAAATCTCTCTAAATCTTTAATCATTTAACTTGTTTAGTCTTGTTTAAATGTGATCTAATCTTCTACTCTTTCCTTCTTCCCTCAAGTGCAAGAGAAGAACTTCGGTCATCTTCAAGATCCAAAGTTATGTAGTCTAGTTAGTCCATTTGTTACATATAGATCGAGTCAATGTCTTCCAATCTTTAGTAGTGTGTAGATCCAAATGATGTATATATTTGGGATGGGTTGATTGTAGGTTGGTTAGTATTTTAGGCCTTAAAATACATTGGTGAAGTGGTAGATTGGTTCTAGCTAAGATTAGGACTCGACATTTAGCTTAGTGTCAGAAAATAATGTAAGCGACGCGGTTTATGTGTTTAGGCCATAAAATACAAGGTTTGTTATGTTGGGCCATAAAACATAACGGGTTTGGTTGTACCCGAAGAAGGACTCGACATCTAGCTTAGTGTCAGAAAATAATGTAAGCATGAGTATAAGGTTTTCTTCTCTTTTCTCCGCCAAAAGGGAGCTTGGTTGATAGTGAAGTAACACTTGAGTTGGATACTCGATGAGTAAGTAGGGCGAAGAGGAGCTTCAAGACCGAACCACTATCAATCACCGTATCGGTTTTGGCATTCTCTTTTAACCTTTCGCTTTTACATATTATCTTTACATTTTACCGCTTTACTTTATACGTGCATTGTGCACACCATGATTGTGTGAATTGTTATTGTAGAACTTGTTATGTTAAGGTAGTGTAAGCTCGTGTGCTATATATTGTTAATGTGGTGTAAATTGTTTAGAATATGCGTTAGCTATTGAAAACCTATTATCGCCACTTCTTCATAGCGTCAAACTTTATCGGGTAATTATAACAAAAAGATCTATCCGAAAACATCTTCTGTGGCGGTCCCATTACTCAGGCGGCCCCTGATATACCTATGTCGCCCCCATGATATAAAAGTGACCCGCCGAAAAGAGTGATGTAAAAATTTGATCTTACAGTTTTTAAATAGAAACGTATTCACCCCCCTCGAACGGATTTCTTCCACAACACTTGTTCTCTCTTTTGTTTTCTGGCCAAATTGGCCAAGAAACAAAAGAGAAGAACAAGTGTGTGGAAACCGTAGAGGGGGTGAATACGTTTCCATTTAAAAACTTTAAGATCAAAGATTACATCACTCTTCTACCGGCGGTCCCATATATAATGGGGGCCGCCAAGTATATCAGGGGCCGCCTGAGTTATGGGACCGCCACCAGAAGAGGTTTTCGGACTAGATCTTTTGTATCAATTACCCCGATAACAGTTTGACGCAGTTATATGAGACGTGGCGATAATAGGTTTACAAAGATAACCATATTCTAACTGGGGGGAGGGGGGAGAGGGGGGGGGGTAGGGGCGGCGGACACACTATCACTATCACACACACATACTGTATAATAGCACAAAGAGCTACACAACCTTAACTAACAAGATCTACACAACCATTCACACAATCATGAGCACATGCAAGTATAAAAGTAAAGCGGTAAATGAAAGTAAATACATAAGCGAAAGGTAAAAGAGAATGCAAACCGACACGGTGATTTATAGTGGTTCGGTCATGAAGCTCCTCTTCGCCCTACTCTACTCCTCGAGTATCCAACTCGAGAGTTACTTCACTAATCAACAAGCTCCCTTTTGGCGGAGAAAACCTTATACTCATGCTTACATTATTTTCTGACACTAAGCTAGATGTCGAGTCCTTCTTCGGGTACAACCAAACCCGTTATGTTTTATGGCCCAACATAACAAACCTTGTGTTTTATGGCCTAAACACATAAACCGCGTCGCTTACATTATTTTCTGACACTAAGCTAAATGTCGAGTCCTAATCTTAGCTAGAACCAATCTACCACTTCACCAATGTATTTTAAGGCCTAAAATACTAACCAACCTACAATCAACCCATCCAAATATATACATCATTTGGATCTACACACTACTAAAGATTGGAAGACATTGACTCGATCTATATGTAACAAATGGACTAACTAGACTACATAACTTTGGATCTTGAAGATGACCGAAGTTCTTCTCTTGCACTTGAGGGAAGAAGGAAAGAGTAGAAGATTAGATCACATTTAAACTAGACTAAACAAGTTAAATGATTAAAGATTTAGAGAGATTTAGTGAGATCTAGAGAGAGAAAGAATTGAGAGAAATTTATGCAAAAGGGTTATGAAATCAGTTGGAGATGACCCACTATTTATAGGAGCCGAAAGCTGACAGTCTGGCAACAGCGGTCCCGACAGTCCCTTATATATAAGGGGGCCGCCAGGCCTATAAGGGGGTCGCCGCCTAGACTCTGCTCCCTTTTTGTCTTTTTGTGGGGAAGGTTGTATCTGGTATAGAAGCTTCTATTTTGGGGGGAAAACCAGATTTTAAATTTTATATTTAAATAAAACATTTCTTTTATTAAAAAGTATTTTGTGTTTATTTATTTTTGTGAAATATACTTTTGTAGAAATGTAATGGTTAAGAAAAAAATATTTTTCTTTGATCATCTTACAAGATTTTTTATTTTTATTTTATTTTTTTTTTAAAAAATTTGTTTTTACATACCTTATGTGATTTACATCGGGTGCAAACAAATGTCGTGTTATGCAGACTTGAACATAGAGTGTTGTAGATATGTTATGTCATTGATAATTTTGGAATACGAGAACAGCGAACTTTACGTTATGGTATTACAGGTTACATTTTGTTATCACCAACATAAAGAGATCGTATAGATTCAATAATCGTATATTTCACTAAGTAAATATAGTTATCTTGTTGATGTTATATCCTTGCTCAAATTCAAGCTCCATGAATACTGGGCTTTTAATTAAACTTATGTAGGCACTACTTTACAGGCTCTCTGGTGATTACAACCCTTTACATTCAGATCCCAAGCTTGCTGAAGTGGCAGGGTATGCACATTGCCTCTTGATAAGAGGGTCCGTGCTCCGGGAGGAATGAGATGAGGGTAGGTGCTCCGAGTATATAGGTTTGAGGTATGAGGAGAAGATATGAGAAATAAAAGTAAAGGTGATTGTGTGTTTCTTGGATAGTTTAGAAAAGGTCATGAGAGATGAGAGGTAGGCAAGAGAAGAAGGTAGGTACTTTGAGTGTATAGGTTGAAGGAATGAGGAAAAGGTAGGTGATCCAAGTATATTGGTTGGAGGAATGAGAAGACAACATGAGAAATACGGTTGAGGTGATTTTGTGTTTCTTAGATAATTTAGAGGATGTCGTGATAGATGAGAAGAAGGCATGAAAAGAAAGTAGGTACTTCAAATATATAAGTTGAAGGTATGAGAGGATGACCTTAAGGTTTAGGGTGATTTTGAAGTGGATGAGGTGAAGTATTTAGAGTATGAATAAACCCTTCATTATATTTGACAATCCCCAATCCTATCTTCCTATAAAGGTGAGCTTGCATCATCCTAGTGAAGTCTTCTATCATCATGGTTAAACTAAATCCATGCTATTAAACCACATAGCTCCTAGCCCCCCTTGCTTATTGCATCCCCATGATAATTGTCACACCCTGCCTAGGCGGAAACATGAGGCGCAACATCATAGATATCATCACAACACAATGGTGTCAACAATAGAGAGAACTAAGGAAAAAGATAATCAAATGGGACACTATGTGTCATGACAATACCCAACACAAGATAAAGGAGTCTTGCATTATGATGGCAAAGTTATACCACAAGGAACCATAATCCAATAGTCTAAACAAAATCAACAAACATCCAAGTATCAAATAATTCAAATGACATAAATAAAATCTCTAAGAGAATGATTCCGCATGCAAGCCTACGGTCTCACTAGCCACTCTTCCTAACTTTAACATCCTCAAGATGATTACCTGGAAATGATGCTTAAAACATTAACACAAAGGTTAGTGAGAGTCATAGGTTTAAGACACGAAAATCAAAGCTTATAAACAATTACTGTAACCAAAACGATCATGGGAACGGAATGTGTCCCTTGATCTAACAAATATCATCAATTAGGTAGGAACGTTACCCCTGATCCAGATACATATAAGCATTTAACATGTAACATACAATAGCCAAGTAAAGTCCATACACTTTCAAAATAAAGACACACAATCACAGTAATTAGAATGTTTCAAATCCATTTGCATTATTTCCATCCCAATTTAAAAGCAATGTAAAAGAAGGACTATGAAACTCACCTGATGCCCAAGCAGCTTCCAAATATCTTACACAAAGCTACACAATAGAATATAAACGTGTTACACGCGACCAAGCTAAAAGCTCTAGTCCATGTAAAACACATATGATAGATGTCTAATGGTTTAGTTAACCATCATGGGTCACCCCGACACCATTCCCAACCTTAACCATCTCATTAACACTTTACACTAG
>BQNB010188594.1:0-11936 GCA_026074375.1 Tanacetum coccineum | reverse complement strand
TCATATTGTTGATTAATTGAATATACACTCGAATCTAACAAATTTAGAAATAAAATTTTAAAATGCCTATTAACCAGTAAACTATTTAACCCCCTTCTAGTTTCCACAATTGGTATCAGAAGCCCAGGTCACTCAAGATTTTTAAAATATACTGTATGTTAAAGCTTGGATCGATTTATGGATTCCGACAAATATCTAGAAGGGCAATCCATGTAAAGACCACCACTCTTTGAAAGTGATAGTTTTATTTATTGGAAAAATAGATTCGAAACATATGTTAAATCAAAAGCTCTTGATCTTTGGCATGTAATTAATAACGGTGATTTTCATCCTATTGAACAAAATCCGAAAATCAAACTAGATGAGGCTATCCCTTTTGAAAAACAAAGTGATGATCTTAAAAAGAAGGTTGCGAAAAATAACGAAGCCAAAATGGTTATTTACAATGCTTTGCTAAGAAAAGAATATAAAAGAATTTTTATGTGTAATACGGCAAAAGAAATTTAGAAAATTTTGTTAATCACCCATCAAGGTAATAACCAAGTCAAAGATAACAATATTGACCTTTTGGTACAACAATATGAACAATTCAAAATTCGTCATTTCTGAAGACGAATCAATAGCTAGTGCTTTTTGCAAGATTTAATACTATGTATTACTAGTTAAAAAAGATCTAGATGAAGGTTATTCTAGCAGACTTATTGTTTAGGAAAGTTTCTTAGGGCGCTACATCCTAAAAGGAGAGCAAGGTACATGGCAAATGAAGAGTCGAAAGACATAACATCACTTGTCACTTGATTAACTCATCGAGAATCTTAAAGTCACGAGATGATCATTAAGAAGATTCTAAAATAGTCAAAGCTACTGGGAGAAAGCAAACATCTTGCTTTAAAAGGCTAAGAAAGAATCTAGTGATGAAGAGTGTTCGACTTCTGGAAGTGAAGACGAAGAATACGCCATGGGTTAGAGACTTCAAGAAGTTCTTCAAGAGAAGAGGTAGATTCGTGAGACAACCTCAGAACGACAAAAGACGTTCCAAAGAAGCGAGATGGACAAGAACAGCAAAAAGAGAGAAAGAAAATTGTTTTTTGATGCGGTGATCGAAATCATCTTATTGGAGAATTCACAAACTACCGTGAAGGACAAAAACCAAAGAGTCATTCGATCGAAGCTCTTCGAGATGATAGCGGTGGAAGAAAGATGATTGAGAAGGCAACGCTGAGTAACGTGTCTCATAACATCAAGCCTCAATGAGGTATGTTTCGATTCCTCTTACTTTAGTGATGAGAACTCATCAATAGATGATTTAGCTCTAGATAATGAATATGACAAACTATGCAAAATGAGTCTAAAAATAATCACAAAGAACAAAAGATTAAAAGCCGTTAGAAATAGCATAGAAAATAAGCTTAGTAAACTAAAATAAAAATTGTCCACATTCGAGAAAAATAAGGGAGTTGATCTCGAATGTACAAAATGTCAATTTCTTATAATTGAGAATAAAATGAAAACTTTAAGAGGAGAAGCTTATTAAACTAACAAAATTTAAAAAGAGAACACATCGCTTAAATGATAATGTTAAGTTATCAAAAACCTCTAGAAATAAATAGGTATGAGATTCAATTCCACTTAAAGCATCACTAAGTGGAACATAAGGAAGTATAATTTGTGAAATCTAAAAAAACATCCCCTGGTGGAGGGCCCCTCAACGTACAGGGGCGGTAGGGAGCCCTCAAATAGAGCAGAGGCGGCCGCCGAAAGAGCAATTATGGACTGCCAGTCTGGTATCACGCAGGTAAGAGAAATCTGTTTCTTTTCAAAAATCCGTTTTGGGTCCTAGACCAAAATATATAATGGTAAACATAGTTAAAGTTCCAGTTGCCAGTGATAATGAAGTTAAACACAATTTTACTAGGCCATACGTTAAAACCAAGTTTAATTTCATAACCAAACTTAAGAGTCAGAAACTCCACACCAAGAATACTCAATAATAATATCCTCGTCTCTAAGACAATACCGCAACAAAAAATGGAACTTGGTCCGATAAAACCAACCTCATGTTTTCTTGTAACTTGGAACAATGTTCCAACGACAAAGTTACATGCATGGGACATTTGTGTCATCCATTTCCACATCCCAACCAATTGCATCAAATGCAAGGGATGTTTAGCACTAACAACTTTGGACCCATGAGATATTGAGGACCAAATGTTTGAGTTATTGTGTTATATAAATAGATATGCCTTGGAATTCGATTGACCCGATGAATGGAAAAGGACAAGCGGATGCTCTAAACACATGACGGGTAACCAAAAGCTCTTCTCAAGCTACAAGACATACAACAGAGGTAATTTTTCTTTTTGGTAGCCATTCATCGCGTAACATCATTGGCAAAGGTACGATTTCGAATGACTCTCTCAAAGTAGATAATGTTGAACATGTAGATAACTTAAGATTTAACTTCCTAAGTATAGGACAAATATGTAAAAATAAATGTAGAGTAACTTTTTTGAACATGATAGTGAAATCACTAAGGATGGTAAGGTTATAGGTAGAGTTATTAGGAAGAAAGGCTTATATGTGATGAAATTAGGAAATAAGCCAGAAGACAAAATTTGTCTTGCAACAATTGATGAAATCTGTTTCTTTTCAAAAATCCGTTTTGGGTCATAGACCAAAATATATAATGGTAAACAAAGTTAAATTTCCAGTTGCCAGTGATAATGAAGTTAAACGATTTTACAAGCCATCGTTAAAACTCGGAGTTAGATTTTCAAAACCAAACATTAGATCAGAAACTCCACCACCTAGAATGAGTCCAATAAAAATTAACTCGTCCTATAGACACCCGCAACCAAAAAGGAACGTTGGTCGATAAAACTAACCTCATGGTTTTTCCTGTAACTTGGAACAATTTCCAACATCAAAGTTACATGCTATGGAAAATGTGTCATCCATTTCCACATCCTAACCAATTGCATCAAATGCAAGGGATGTTTAGCACTAACAACTTTAGACCCATGAGATATTGGGGACCAATCTTTAGAGTTATAGTTCTTATATAAATAGAAAATGCCCTGGAGTCGATTTGGAACCCGATGAGTGGATAAAGGATAGTGGATGCTCTAAACACATGACGAGTAACCAATAGCTCTTCTCAAGCTACAAGACGTACAACAGAGGTAATGTTATTTTTGGTAGCAATCTTCGCGGTAACATCATTGGCAAAGGTACGATTTTGAATGACTCCTCAAAGTAGATAAAATTGACAAAGGTAGAGACGCGACTAAAGAAGAGTGCCGCACTGCAAGTGTAGGACAAATATGCGAAAATAAGTGTAGAGTAACTTTTTTTGAACATGATAGTGAAATCACTAAGGATGGTAAGGTTATAGGTAGAGTTATTAGGAAGAAAGGCTTATATGTGATGAAATTAGGAAATAAGCCAGAAGACAAAATTTGTCTTGCAACAATTAATGAAAACTCTACGTTGTGGCATAGGAGATTAGGTCACGCTAATATGTGTCTCATTCAATCGTTAGCGTCTAAGGAATTACTTAGAAACTTACCTAAGCTTAAGTTTGATCAACACATCTGTGATGCTTGCAAAATTGGAAAACAAGCTCACGCTAGTCACAAAGATAAGAATATAGTCTCAACAACTAGATGCTTAGAACTGTTGGGAATTAAACTTATCATACTTAGTACTGCTCACAAGTTACAACTGTCAGTATTAATCAGTTAGTACTGCTAGAGTAAGTTAGTACTACCAGTACTAACTTAAGACTGTTGAAGGACTAAGACGAGCTAGTTATAGAGTACCTACTGCTGTTCAAAGATTAATGTTGCCTGCTAAAGTTTAATGCTGAATTATTAATATAGAAGACTGAAGTTAAAGCCAATTGACTGAAATTATGCTGGATAGTCAAACAAAAGCCTAAAGATACTTGATGATATGAAGAGATTAATGCTGAATTGAGAATTTGACTACATATTAGAACAGTATTAAATATTTCACCAAACCGATCTTGTTCATTCCCACTGCTAGAGTATTTTCCCACTGCTAGTGTTATGTATTCGCACTGCTAGAGAAAGGTTTCCACTGCTGAAGTTTTTCCACTGCTGTCTTAAGGATAAGGATTACTCAAAGTCAAATACAAATGCTCTAAGGCATTTCCACTGTTAGTCATGTTCATTCCCACTGCTAGAGTATCATTTCCATTGTTTTTAGAGTAATCTTTCCCACTGCTAATGTTTACACTGCTGAGAAGTTTTGCCACTGTTGAAGACTTTCCACTGCTGCATGAAGATAAGATCTACTCTGAGTCAAATACGCGTTATTGTTATATTTGGGAATGTATCTTTGTGGTATAATCTCTTTTTGTATAGAAGATACGTTTAGGTCTTATCTTGTACAGGCGTCCTTATGCATATTAAAGGAGTCCTTAGGATTGAGTAGACACACACAAAAAACAAACATCATCAAATCGCAATACATTCTATCATAGCTTTAAGGTTGTGTAAACCCTAGTACTGGTTGAGTACTCATATTATTACATCAATAATATTAAAGCTTTTTGTGTAACTCACCGTTCTATTCATTTCACTGTTTCATTGTTATTCTTCTTGATCATTAAAGGTTAGATTCCGCATAACCTTTGGTGAAACATCTTAACAAAGTTTCTCTCATTGTTAGTTTGGATTTATCCAAGGTGACAATAACCTTAAAAGCTAAGGCATTAGATCCAAGTTTAGGAACAACAAGAACTTTTATCCATTGGATCTCTTATTGTCCATCCCCGCCGTCTGAGTTAACGGAGGGAAACCGCTACACCAATAGTCCTAGTAGAATTGACTACTCTAGGTATAACTTGGACTAGATTCCTTCAAGATAAAAAAAACGGAAGCCTTCGAGTCATTCGAAAGTATTTAGTAGAAAATTCAAACCATTAGCGAATGTACAATAGTGTCAATAAGAACCGACACCGTAGAAGAATTTGATAATGAAGCGCAATATTGAGAGTTCTTGTAATTGACATGTTATTACATATAACTAAAGAAAAATAGACACCACAGGAAATGAAGTAGAACAATGTTGAACTGATACAATCGTTACCTCAAAAGCTTATATGGTGAACGCCGTATGACACTTTAACATACATTGCTCAACCAATCCTAATTAAACCATCCTAGGAAAAACACCTTATGAACTCTTGAGAGGTAGAAAACCTACTCTTGATTATTTTAGAGTGTTTGGAATCAAGTGCTTCATTATAAACACTAAAGACTACCTCACTTAGTTTGACCCAAAGTCATACGAAGGTGTCTTTTTAGGTTACTCCCAAAATAGTAAAGCATACATCATCCTTAATAAACTCACAACTAGGTAAAATCCAAAGAAATCACTCAAAACGTGACATTCGATGAAACTCCTCCACCCTCTAATACATCACCCTTGTGATGATGACTTAGATCGAAGAAAGAAAGAAATTTAAGTTACCAAAAAGAAAATCTTTAGAAAAATGACATTGAGGATGAAACATTAAAGAGACGAAGTAGTCCAATATTAAGGAATCTAAGGAACCATCCATTAGAAAATGTCATAGGAAACCTTAACCAAAAAACTCTTAGGTCACAAGCTCAAAACCAAAGTAACTTCTTTTGTTTTATATCTACTATAGAACCTAAGAATGTGAATGAAGCCTAACTGATAAAAGTTGGTTAATTGCTATTCAAGAAGAATTAAATTAATTCATTGCTAACGATGTTTGGGAGTTAGTTCCACAACCTAGGAATATGAAAATCCTAGAACAAAGTGGTTGTTATAGAAATAAGTTAGATGAGATGGTATAGTTCTCGAAAAAAGGTTAGTTATTATGCTCAAGGCTAAATCAACAAGAAGAATCGATTAGAAGAAACTAATGCCCCAGATGTAGAACTTGATTCCTAATAGAATACATAATAGCCTTATGCTTGTATCGTTAGATTTTAAGCTATTTTTATTTTTTTTTTCCAAATGGATGTAAAAGTGCATACCTAAACGGTATTTATTTAATTAGGAGGTTATACGTGGCATAAACTCAGGATTTAGTGACTTAGAAAAACCGATCATGTTATAAACTTAAGAAAGCTTTATACAGTCTTAAACAAGCACCCAAGGCTTGGTATGATAGATTAAAATCTTTTCTCATTAAACATGAGTACAAAATGGGAATGGTAGATAACACACTTTTTACCAAGAAGAAAGGTTCAAACCTCATCATCGTTTCAAATCTAAGTGCCCCCCCGACTGACATTATCATTACGAGGTCGACATGTCAAGACATGTTGATGAATTTTTCCAAATCATGGCATGAAGAGTTCGAGAATCAGCATGAATGGGTGAACTCAACTTCTTTCTTGGAATTACCAATAAAGCAAATGGAAGATGGTATCTCCTTTACATCAATCTAAGTATATAAAATAAGAGAAATGCTTAAAAATTGACTTTAGACATTCTAAACCAATGAAAACCCCCATGTCTCGCGAACCTAAATCATGAAAGACGAAGATGAGAGTCAGTAGATAGTACCAATATCAAGGCATGATAGGATAGTTTTATTATAGCCTAATGGCAATAGGCTACGATATCATTTTTTAGTGTCTGCCTTTGTGCCACGCTTACAAGAGGCTCCCAAAACCTCTCATCTAAAGTAGTTAAGCGTATCTACCGAACAATAAAGGTCACACCACTTAAGGAATTATTGGTATCCTAAGGGGAACACGGCATAAGAAACATAGTATATTCCACACTGATCATGCGCACTGCCGGTAGATTATTGGACTGAAAGAGCACTAGCGGTATTTTATACGTCTGGGAGGTTGTCTAAACATCTTGGTTCTCGAAGAAACAAACCGCCTTTCTATAGCCACTACCGAGAGCCGAAACGAATCACCGAAAAGGCATGTCAAACAGCACATGGATGAAACAAGCTCTTAACGACTATGACGTTCGACACGAACGACGGTCCCGATCATGTGCGGCAATAAAGGCGCAAAGATCTTATCAAGACCAGTTGCAACACTCCTCGAACCAAACAACATCGAAAACATCACCACTATCTCTGATAAAGTCCAAAAGGACAATATCTCCTATCGAAAAAAGTGCCCGTCCGTAGACAATATCGCCAGACATTCATCCTAAACCAACCCCTTAAACGTGAATCGTTTAACTATCTACGTCTTGGTTTAGGAATGATGGAACACATTCCATAAATCGTCTTCTCTTTCTTCTGTCTCGATTCTTATCAGTGTTCCACTCAGTGTCGTGACAACTTAAATACTTCGTCTGAAGTTCTTTAAGCATTTTTAATTAGCGAAATGCAAATTAAAACGTCACTCCTCTTTGATTTTTTTTGGTCAAATTTCAGTCTAAAATCCCTCAGCTGAGGGCGATCCCTATATCTCCGGCGGCCCCCGAATTAAAACGGGCTGCCCCCATATCGATATGGGACCACCACCAGTGAAACCTTATGTCTGTCACCTTCTTTTTTCTAAAACACAAAAACAAACACTCCCTCTCTTCCACCATTGACAAACCACCACCTAAAAACCACCAAAACTTAAAATCAACCATCAAAACACTAATTGAAGATCAAATCAACATTAATAATCAATCCTAACACCACAAAGATCATCAATTGTAAGTCATTTCATCTATTTTCATTCCAATTTGTGTCTAGGGTTCATGTTGAACAAAAATTCAAAATTGAGGATTTTCATTTTTCTTGTGTTTACGTACAAATAGGACTACTAGAATACAATGTATAACTAATATTCTACCCATAGACATAGGATTTGCAAGATGGAAATGTGTTTTGTAAAAAATTATTTCACACAAAACCCCAATCTCATTTTCAAAATCACTCACGTTATGAACACAATCAAATTACCTTTATGCATTGTTAATACATTCTAAAAATGTTTTTGCATACATGCATAATGCTCATATGAACAAAATCCAAGATACATAATTCATATGTATTTTTCGACACGTTTGGGTGAGCAAAATTAAATTAAGGAGCGTTTGGGTTACTCTTAGGTTTTTATTTCTAGGTCGAGTTAACCGTTACTCCACATTTGTTACATATAGGCACACACTAGGCACGAGTTCGAAATAACAATACAATAAGATAATAAAATATGATTTTGATTATTTTTATTTTAGGTGACAATGCCTCGTAAAACTGCTGAAGACCACCAAAACACAAGAGACTACATTCCCATAATCTCACATGAATATACTTCACCCTTAAAAGAAATGCTAGTAAACCTTCAAAGTTGTTGCATACATGAGGGTCAGGTGGTTTATCCAAACTTTGCAAACTTAGTGTATGTCGGGTCAATGTTTAGTCATATCGGGTTCGACTGTCTTCTTGAAATAAATGAACAAATTTGTCCTTGCTTCATCCTTGAAATATCTAATAGACAATATCATATTAGATTATTATGGACGAAGGTCAAATGTTTAAATTCCAGTTTTTCATATAAAATAATTTCTTTTCATACACTCTTGAAGAAAACGGATCAAATTCTGAGTAAACCTTACAAGAGGCGCATAAGTTTTTACGACAAGTGCGTCACATTGACGACTTGCGATATAGTTCCCTACGGATGGTCCATATCAAACTGACCCTAGCCTATGTCCTGATGAACATCCAAAAACATATCAAGAGGAACATGAGGGTCAAGTCACTTCTATTCCGTCATAAAGCTGAAATCATGTCGAGGAAAACAAAATTTTAACGTCGTGAAAATCGTGTCAACCATGAACCTTTGGTCGAAATTATTCGACGACAAATGTCTTTGTCTGGGGGGTAACAGGGACCGAAAAGTTCTACGTTCTCCAGCATGATCATTGTTATATCACTACTTGTGTTGCAAAGTCTGAAAATTACAATCGTTGCATTTTCATTGCAAAATGAATGGAGTTTGTCACTAAACAAGCCAGGTTGAGTACTACAGGTATGTGTGAGATGCTAATTGGCTCCTCTTGTTTAAAGTATAGTCAAGATGAAAGTCCTGAGTTATTTAACGATCTTATATCTTGTACACCGTGTCAATGTAGCCTCTTACCACTCCACAAGACAAAGACACAAAAGGAATTATGTCAACGAAAAGAGGTCGACACTCTACTTCCTCATTCCTCCGACATTAAACAACCATCCTCCTCTCATCTCAATGATGATGATGATGTAAATAACAAAGGGACCTCGCGTGCAGGCACTCCTTCCCCCACTTGTTTTGTTAATTCATTAACAAATGAGGTTCATCGAGTCTTTAAAAACCCACCAAATATTGACCCCAACATGGACCAATTCTACACCCGTCAAACTAGAATTCTAAACCGTTAAGTTCAATTGAGAGATGAGCATCATGGTGGATTTAGGTCAATCGGGAAGGGCATCAAAAACTTGTGGAGAACATACGATGAAGTGAAAAAGCAATTGGAAAATTGCAATATGTACAAAATACTTATATATACTAACTTTAATTATTCATGTTTTTACTTACTATTGCTATCTATGCTTAGGTGCTTGAACTTATGCCATTTAGTAGTCTATTAGTACGTAGTATGGGCAGCATAATTTTCCTTGGATGATCATTCCATTTTATCATCCTAAACCTTGCTTGCATGCACTTTGATACACTATGGTTATTTCTATGAAATTATGCATGACAATTTCTTAGTCCATTTGCCTATGTTTGCTTGTCTAATAGAATTTAGGATAGCTAGTTTTGTGAATTTATTTATTAGGAAGTATTAGATGATTCTTGGTGAAATAGGATTGATTGAAAAAGGGAAAATCTGGGAAACTTTTTCTGTAAAGGATTTACAAAAATCAAGACAAACTGGAAAACTTTCGTTTCTCCAGAAAACGGCCCCCATAAACATAGGGTGGCCCCCAAATATATCTGGGACCACCACCATATATACGGGACCACCAACAGGAGTCACGGAATTTTTACTGTGTCTCCTGATAATTCTGTGTAGTTGACCATCCTCTCACTAAACCTAAAAAAACAACCCACTAAAAAACTACATATTCCTCATTTTGCTAAACCATTTTTGGAATCTCCTTTCCTAAACCTCATGCTTTACCTCTTTAATTCACTCATTCTAAATTAAATACCCATCCTCACCATTCTTCTTATCATCTTCATCTCCTTTATATCTTACTTTCATGGCTTCCACTCAAGCCTCCTCCTCTGCCTCTTCCAAGAAAATCAAACTAACCATCATCCCACCTAGACAACTCTTTGCCAACATTTCAAGTGATGAAGATGTCACCACCACACCTTCGACCATAACAACATCCTCTTCTCCATCTCCACCAAATGCACCATTAAAAACTCCATCAACCAAAGATATGTCATCTACCTTTGGCACTACTTTCTTACTCGTTTTGAATCAAAACCTCAATCCTTACCTCCTACTTCTAATGATACACCTTCTCCTCAACAATCCAATCCTTTTCTTAATAATATCGATGGCTGCAGAGGCCTACCAAGACCCTCACGGACCTACTTTCCACTACAAATCATACATCATAACATCACTCTTTCCTTGTCACCAATCACCCTCTTGATCACATTTATGATATCCCATCACCACCTCACCAAAACCATAACCTCACCACCTCTCATAGGTCCATCCTATTTACTTTAACTATCATGAACAATTATGATCTACATGTATTTGATGCTTCACAACCGAAACCATCATCTTCTCTCCTTAGGGATGAGATGAAAACTAATGTATGCACATAATTGAGTATCTTCTCACTTCCGCATATTATCACTCCTCTATCCACACCTCACCCTTAAAAATTTTGGTCACGTAACCTCATAATATGTCGCTCTAACCTTTTTCTCAAAGTCATTTCCTATGAATCAAGGATCATCTAGGATTGATGTAGTATTAACTTTATCTACCTTATGTAGTATGTTTAGATTTTGGTGTAATTCATGCATTAATGTTCCTTGGTTAGAATTAGCTATAATTATCCTTGCAATCGAGTATAGTCTATTATTATGAGTTTCTTTTCTTAAGTGATGATGAAACTACTATTAAGATTTACATTGCATGAATTGCAAATATTTGCTACTAGTTTGTGATATATTCTTGCACTTGTACTTCTCACTGTGTTTTGTGTACATTAATCTCCATAAGATCGATCCATGGTGCCCCAAACGAGCGGGAGCAAACATCAAGGGGAGTCTTGGCATCGTCGATTTCTCTCTCTCTACAATTCAATGATCATCCTTTTTGACTTCGACAAAAAAAGGGAGAAATAGATCAAAACTCATTAATAACTTGAAAACTTTATGTTTACATAAAATGAATTTATATTGTCTCATCATCAAAAAGGGGGAGATTGTTAATACAAATAATGTCTAAAAATGTTATTTATATTTTCGACCTCTCGATGTTTTAAAGATAACAAAACGTAAAAATGTTTACGATAAAAATAAACGTTTACAAGTTATTAATCATAAATTTTCATTTCAAATGTAAATCACTTAAGGTATGTATAAAAAAATCATTAAACGTGATTAGTGATCAAGAAAATAATTTTTCTTAACCATCATATTTTTACAAGAGTATTTTTACAAACATAAATATATACAAAATATTTTTTAAATAAAAGAAATGTTTTATTTAAACATATAAATTCAAATCTAGTTTCCCCCCAAAATGGAATCTTCCATACTAGATAAAACCTTCCATACTAAAAGACAAAAAGGGAGCGTCAGTCTACGATAGCCCCCTGATAGGCCTGGCGGCCCCCAGATATATCTGGGACCGCCGGGACCGCCAGCAGTTACCGTTGGGTTTTCCTGCTATAACAACCCGTAATTTTCATCAATGTAAATATCCATCTATTAAATTAGATG
>BQNB010188591.1:0-11937 GCA_026074375.1 Tanacetum coccineum | reverse complement strand
CCTTCTGGAGAAAGTAAGGTACACATTGAGGTTTTGTCAGTGTTGTGGGGAAATAGACTCCTGGACCATGGTCGGCTCGCATACCGATGTGGCAGTTGTTTAAAGGACCGAGGTTTAATAATGTTGCAATAATAATAATAATAATAATAAAGCCAAATTTCAACTCCAGGGTTATCTAAATAAAGCCTCCGTCTCCGGACTCGTAGTTAAGTTGTTTCGGATGAAATAAAAAGGATAACCCCTAAATCATGCAAAATTAGAACCTTAATGTGGACCTTACTCTCACCATGTCGTCTCTTTAGGAAAGGATTTCAAACTATTTATAGTCTAAACCGGGTTTACTTTATAAAAATAAGGTCATAATTTATTTGTCGCCAATAATAATAATAAAAATTCTTAGAGGATTTAGGAATAAGGGAGCGAAAAGTTAGGTTTATACTTACACAATTAGCATTTATGAGTAGCGTTAGCATCTAATCTTATATTTGGCGGTGATTTCGTTTTAAGCTTAGTTTGGAGATTGTGAAAAGTCAAGGATAACGAACTCCTATTCTTAAGCCTTTTAAATAAATTTGATAATAATTTTATCTTAGTTTTTGTTATTTAATAAATGGTTAAAACGGGGGTGCTTGCAAATTAAATGATTTTTTTACCTTTTAATGGATCTTTTCTGTTCTTGTTTGATTGTGAGGGGTCATAAGTTAAAAGGGGATAAAATTATTTATTTCCGGGTTTGTTTAATTAGCATTGCGTGTGGGACCAGCAATGGCTTAGTGTGGGAGAGTTTGATGTGTGCTAAAACACACATCATTATAAACCCGTAAAACACTATTAATTGGACTAAAAATACTAAAATATGCTTAATTATTTTGCAAATATGTTTGTTTGGTATTTTTATGTCTTGCGGGTAAAACGGATTGAAAACAAAGCAAAAACGGGAATTTGCGGGTTCGTTTCGATCAAGAGTGCTTAATATTCAAGATCAAGACAAAGTTGTGAAAAGTCCACGAGCATGCCATTGGAAAGAGCGCGAGAAAACGAGTCCAACGGTGCCCTCAGATTTTATTGGGCCAGCCCGTAACCCATTTTATGGGTTGGGCCAGCCCAAGCTAGCATAAGCCCAAATAAAGCCCAAAGTATAAAATGAAAATCTGATATAAAATGGGGGGATGATGTCACCATGAAGTCATGGTCATGTGACCGGAAATTAAATCAAATATACACACGTGACATCCCACTATGAATTGAAGGGACGAATGGAAGATGGACACGTGGCTAGGCAAAGGAATACAATTCTCAAATTCGTTTTACTATTGATCCAACAGACGTAAATGCAGCGTTTCATTTAAGCAATAGAAAAGGCCACGTGGCGCACGATGAGCGGGTGGATCCACTGGCGATCCGAGGTAGCACTATCGAAACCCTATGATTGGCTCATAACTCCCCAATGATTGATCCAAATTTACAAAAGTACCACCCTCCATCACAATAAATCCAACCCGCTCACTTTAGTTTTGGACATTGGAATTGATTTTTTTAGTTTAATTTTTTTTCTTCTTTTTAGCTTATTAGTGTTTAGTTTTGGCTTATTTCGTTTTTCTAGCTTATTATACTCAGCTTATTTTGCAAGCTTATTTTTTGTAATAAAGATGGTGTGAGCTTAATGAAGATCTTGGTTTGCTTGTTTTTATTGCTTAGTTGTTTGTTTTCTCTCTTTTCATGCTAGCTTATTCAATAAGTTGTGTTTTCGAGCTTATTCTCTTAGCTTATTAGCCTTAAAGCTCTTTAAAAGCTATAATATTGACTCTTATAAGCTCTCTAAAGCTTATTTGAATTATTCTTATTAGTTTTTAAAGACTTTTCAAAAAATAAGCTCTAATAAGCTCATATTTAGCTTATTGTTGTGCTTTAATCATTTTGTTATTAGAAGCTCTTGTTTCCTGATAAAATAAGCTTCTAAATAGCTTATTTGTTTTCACGTTAGCTTATATTGCTTAGGCGAATTTTCGTGAGCTTATTTTCTAAATAATGTTTAGATTTAAGTCGTTAGTAGCTTATAGCTTATTCTGATTCATTATTGTTGTTCTTATATGCTTATTAGTGTTTCTAGATTGCTTATTAATAGAGCTTAAATAGTTGTTTGTTTCGTTTAGATTTTTAGTGCTTATTTACCCTCAAACTTGTATTTCCAAGTGCTTATTTGATTTAGTTTTCGTGTGGATTGAGGTTTACCTAGCTTATTTGGTTTAGCTTTAGCGTCTCAGCTTATTATGATATAGTTTGTTAAACTAGTGCTTAAACGTTTCAAGTTTTTTTTCCTTAGGATTACTTATTTTGATTTGTAAAAGGATTAAAAGTGCCTATTATGTTTTTCTTTAAGTTAGCTTATTAAAATTGTTATCATGGCTTATTTCGAGGATTAGCTTATTCGTGTGAGCTTATTTGATTTGAACCTTAGCTTATTAGGGATAGTTAAAATAGATAAGATGTTTTCCCATTTGATTTTGGCCCTGCGTTTGGTTTGTAAGATTCAATTGGGCCTTTGTTTGCTATTGGACCTCAAGCTGTTTGTTTGGACTTTTGATTTGGTTTGTTGATTTCGATGGGCCAAAGTGGTTTAATGTAATAGGAATTACAAACTTGGAATTGTTATAAAACTGTTATTAACTTTAACAGTTTGAGTTTTTATGTTGCTTTTGGTACCGCTCAACTCATGAGGCGCGAAGCTTAAGGGTTTATTTAGCTAGACCGAATTTGATTATTTTCTTTAGCTAAATAAATCGGGTGGTATTCGTTTATTTGCGGGTCTTCAATTCGATTCAATTTTCTATCCTTTTTCAATTAATTAGTGTAGCTTTAGTATAAAACGATTTTCTTTGTTTATTTTATCATTATGCGTAGTGAGTATTTTAATCATTGCTTGTTAAGTGATATTGCGAATTAGGAATTAAGTGTGAATTTGAAAAAGGGTTTAATTAATAATCTTCGATTATTTAGATTTATAGTTTGAATGTTTCGAAGGGCAAAAGCCGGAGAAATAGTCAAACTATACATCTAGTAATTAATATCTTTTTGAGAGATTTTTGTCAAAATAAACCAACGTTGTGAGATAATTATCTTTTCTAAGGAAATTAATTCGTTAATAGACTTTAATTCACACTTGATTAACTTTTCACGTCACTTAGCAAGCATTTTTGTCTTATAAATCTTGGAGTTTATTTTAGCTTAATTCTTGTAGTTTAATTGTTTAGTATAATTCTAGTATTAATATTAGTATAATTTTTAGTATTAAATATAGTTGTCTAAAAAGTAGTTTAATTTCTAAAACCAAAAATCTTAAAAGATAATCAAGCATTTGTCTTCAAAACATTAACATGGACTTCAATTCATCTCTCGCCGTGGAAACGACACTCGGAAGATAAACTATTACTTGTCCTCAAGTAATTTTCTTATCTAACGGGATATACTGTATATATTATTACGACATCAGCTGCTCAAGAAGTTCAAGGAAAATATACTAAGTGGTTACTACTATTGATGTAAAGTTACTACTATTAGTATAAAGTTAATGCTGCTGAGAAAGTTAATGCTGCTGGTTATAAGTTAGTACTGTTAGATCAAGTTAGTACTGCTAACGGGATATGTATGAGATATTTTTTGTAAAAGATACGTATAAGTTATTTGTTTATAAGATTATGATAACTTAGGAAAATATTCTAATCCCATTAGGACTCCTTGGTGTATAAAAAGAGGTCATAGGGTATAGAGTTTGAAATCATAAAAAATTACAAGTCAATTAGCTTCAAGGTTTTGTAAACCCTAACATTATTAAAGAAGTGTTTCGATTATATTGAACTGAAAGTTGTAAACTGTTTGTTATTGTTCTTATTCATTATTGAAATTCTTCTTAGTATCATTGACTAGATTCCGTATAGTTTTTAATATTTACAATCAAAGTTTCTATCATAGTTGTTTTGAATTTATTCAATACAACTTAGCCTTATACAAGCTAAGCAAGATCTATTCATTGATCACAAATGGTATGGTATCAGATGAGCTCTATGTTAGTTCAAGTATATGTAGATGATATCATTTTTGGTTCTACAAAGAAGTCATTATGCACTGAATTTAAAAAGATGATGCATAAGAAGTTTCAAATGAGCTCTATGCTTGAACTCACATTCTTGCTAGGACTGCAAGTGAAGCAGAAGGAAGATGGGATTTTTATAAGCCAAGACAAATATGTGACTGAGATTTTGAAGAAATTTGTCTTTAGTGATGTCAAAACAGTAAACATACCCATGGAAACCCATAAGCCTTTTCTCAAAGATGCAGATGGTGAAGATGTAGATGAACACTTGTATAGATCCATGATTGGATCATTGATGTATCTAACTTCTTCAAGGCCTGATATTATGTTTGCAGTCTGTGCTTGTGCAAGATTCCAAGTAAATCCTAAAGTTTCACATCTTCATGCTGTGAAAAGAATTTTTAGATATCTTAAAGGTCAGCCTAAATTGGGCCTTTGGTATCCTAAAGATTCACCTTTTGATTGGTAGCATTTACTGACAGTGACTATGCAGGAGCAAGCTTAGATAGGAAGTCCACAACAGGAGGTTGTCAATTCCTAGGGTGTAGATTGATTTCATGGCAATGCAAGAAGCAGACTGTGGTTGCTAATTCCACAACTAAAGCTGAGTATATAGCTGCTTCTAATTATTGTGGACAAGTGCTTTGGATACAAAATCAAATGCTTGATTATGGGTATAACTTTATGCATACAAAGATCTATATTGATAATGAGAGCACAATATGCATAGTGAAGAACCTTGTTTTTCACTCAAAGACAAAGCACATTGAGATTAGACATCACTTTATCAAAGATTCCAATGAGAAGAAGCTTATTCATATGATCAAGATTCACATAGATCAGAATGTTGTAGATTTGCTCACAAAAGCATTTGATGTTAGCAGATTTCAATATCTGATTGCAAGTATTGGAATGCTTAACCTCTGAAGTTTTGATTGAGGGGACGTTAATTGTGTTAATATGCAGCGAATTATACACAAAGGATGGTTGGAATGGAAAGCAAAAGCTGCTAAGGATGGAATTGAGGTTAAAACTGGTAACTCAAGAGTTAATGCTGTTGGGCATTACTTAGTACTGTTGAGCGAAAGTTAGTATTGCTGGGCAAAAGTTAGTGTTGTCAGGCTAACTTACTACTGCTAGGTTACCGTTGAAGTTACAACTGCTGAGGGTATTTTTTGTCTATAAAACAGATACTTCGCTTATAGGTTTCCTTTATTACCTATTTAAGCGCATTCGATCACAACATAATCGTTCTTAATCATTCTACTACTCTAAATTCACAAACCCTAACTTAATTTCATTGCCGATTCTAAAAATTTAACATCCATGGCGGGCCTAAATTTTGCAGACTCACATAATATGGTTGCTTACTTGGAAAAATCCACCGAGAATGCTGATTTTGCTAAGATAGTAGACTTCCTGAATGCTAACCTCATAAGGTATGCCTTGACAGTTAGTCCTACTATTTATGTTTCTTGTATTGAACAGTTTTGGTCTACTTCTAAGATCAAAACAGTCAATAATGAAATACAGATTCATGCCAAGGTTGAGGGCAAGACAATAGTAATATCAGAATCATCTGTGAGGAGAGATCTTCAATTTGATGATGAGGATGGTATTGCTTGTCTAATAAACAATGAAATTTTTGAGAACCTTCAATTGATGGGATATGAGAATCTTTCTGATAAACTTACTTTTTATAAATCTTATTTTTCCCCTCAATGGAAGTATCTTATACATACCATCTTACAATGTTTAAGTTCAAAATCAACTGCTTGGAATGAATTTGGTACTAATATTGCATCTGCAGTTATATGTTTGGCTACAAATCAAAAGTTTAAGTTTTCCAAACTGATTTTTGATAGTATGTTGAGAAACTTGGATAGTTCAAATAAGTTTTTAATGTATCCAAGGTTTTTACAAGTGTTTTTGAACAAAAAAATTGAAAATCTTTCAGACGTTAATGTTGTTTATGATACACCTTCTCATACTAAAAAGGTTTTTGCAAACATAAGAAGAAAAGGAAAAGAGTTTTCAGGGAAAGTAACACCACTTTTTGAGACTATGCTTATACAGCAACAAGCAAAAGTGGGTGAAGGGTCAGGACATCCCACTGATCCCCAACACACATCCATAACTGCTTCACCATCTCAAATTGAACCAATCACTGTTCCATCATCATCTCAACCCAAAAAGACTCACAGACCTAGGAATGCCAAAAGGGCCACTGAGATATCTCAGTCTAGTGGACCTATTTCTCTTGTTGCAGATAAGACTATCACTAAGGAGCGGGAAGACAGAATGGAAAAGGGCTGCCACTACTGCTTCTAGCTTAGAAGCAGAGCAGGATAGTGGTAACATAAATAGGACCCAATCCATAGCAACACTTAATGAGCCAAGTCCTCAGGGAACTGGTTTAGGTAGTGGTCCCAGGTGCCAAGATACCATATTAGGGGATGCAGAAGCTCAAACTAGGTTTGAGACTGCATCTAAACAATCCAATGACCCACCTCTCTCAAGAGTTAACACACTTAGAAGTGGGGAAGATAGACTAAAACTTAAGGAATTGATGGACCTTTGTACAAAACTGTCTGATAGTGTTCTTGACTTGGAGACAACAAAGACTGCTCAAGCAAAGGAGATTGCTAGTTTGAAGAAGAGAGTCAAAAAGCTGGAAAGGAAAAGGAAGTCAAAAACTCCAGGGATGAATTTATTCAATATTGGTACTTCTAGCAGAAGAAGTTTGGGTGAGGAGAATGCATCCAAACAGGGGAAGAATTTGAAACAGAGAAAACAGAGTTCAATCTTTGAAGAAAGTGATTTTGATGATGAAGGTTTTGCTGCAGATATGGATGAAGTATTCAAAGATGTTGAAGGAGATGCAGAGCAGGTGATTAGTGCTGCTGCAGATGAAGTTTCTACTGGTGATGCAGTTAATACTGCTAGTACTGAAGTTAATACTGCCAGTGCACTAGTTACTACTGCTGGTGTATCTGTTAGTACTGCTGAACCTATTACTACTGCCAGTGTTAATATTACTACTGCTAAACCAACTACTCCTCCAACAACAACAACAACTGCTTTTGAAGATGAAGATCTTACGATTGCTCAGACTCTTGTGAAGATGAGGAGTGAGAAATCAAAGGTAAGAGGAGTGATTATGCAAGAACCTAGTGAGACTACTACAAGACCAACAGTACCACCTCAACAACATGATCCTAAAGACAAAGGAAAGGGTAAGATGGTTGAACAAGAAAAGCCATTAAAGAAAAAGGACCAGATCAAGTTTGATGAGGAAATTGCTCAAAGATTACAAGCTCATATGCAAGCTGAACTAGAAGAAGAGGAAAGGGTGGCAAGAGAAAGAAAAGAAGATGCAAACATTGCTGAATAGGATAATATTCAAGCTATGATTGATGTTGATTATGAGCTAGCTGCAAGATTACAGGCACAAGAGCAGGAAGAGTTGACCATTCAGGAAAAGACAAGATTGTTTGTGGAGCTTATGGATAAAAGGAAGAAGCATTTTGCAAGACTTAGAGTAGAGAAGAAAACCACTAACCAAAGCTCAAAAGAGGAATCAAATGTATACTTATCTTAAAAACATGGATGGATTCACTCACAATCAGTTGAAGAACAAAAGATTTGATGAAGTTCAGAAGGCTTTTGACAAAACCATGAGTTGGATAGACTCATTTGTACCTATGGATTCTGAAGTAGTGAAAGGAAGTAAAGATATAGCAGAAGGAAGTTCTAAGAGAGAAGGGGAGGATCTTCAAGAAGAGTCTACCAAGAAGCAAAAGATGGATGATAATAAAGAGAAAGAAGAACTTAAACAATGCTTTGAGATTGTTCCAGATGATGGAGATGATGTAACTATTGATGTTACACCATTGTCTGTCAAAATTCCAATTGTTGACTACAAGATCTATCAAGAAGGGAAGAAAAGTTTCTTTCAGATTATCAGAGCAGATGATAAGACTCATATGTATCTTACTTTTAGTAAAATACTTAAGAACTTTGATAGAGAAGATTTGGAGGTACTTTGGAGAATAGTCAAGGCTAGATTTAAGAAGACAGAGCCAGTGAATTACATGGATATTTTCTTACATCTTAACTTGAAGACCATGTTTGAACATCATGTTGAAGATAGTATATGGAAGAATCAACAAGGATTAGTTAAAGTGCTGAATTGGAAGCTTTTTGATTCTTGTGGAGTTCATTGTGTAACAGTGCAGACCATACCATATTATCTATTGGTTGAGAAGATGTATCCACTTACAAAGCACACACTACATCAGATGTTTAATGATGTGAAGCTTCAGGTTGATTATGAGAGTGAAATGGCATATGAGCTTCTTAGATTGGTCAAGAAACAGCTTAAGGAAGGCTATGTACCTGAATGAAGTGTTTGGAAGCATCCTCCTAGTGAATATAAAGATTTTAATCAAGAAACATGAATATTCAGAAGATGAACATCAAGTTTAAGGGAGGATTGTTGGGATTAAAAGACTTCTTAGTGCTGTTGAAGTTATTGCTGCTGGTTATTATTTCTACTGCTGGTGAAGACTAAAGAAAATATTCTAAGTGATTAATACTGCTAGTGCAAAAGTTAAGACTGCTAGTGTAAGTTAATGCTGCTCAAGAAGTTCAAGGAAAATATACTAAGTGGTTACTACTGTTGATGTAAAGTTACTGCTGTTAGTATAAAGTTAATGCTGCTGAGAAAGTTAATGCTGCTGGTTATAAGTTAGTACTATTAGATCAAGTTAGTACTGCTTATGGGATAAGTATGAGATATTTTTGTAAAAGATACGTATAAGTTATTTGTTTAGAAGATTATAATAACTTAGGAAAATATTGTAATCCCATTAGGACTCCTTGGTGTATAAAAGGAGGTCCTAGGGTATAGAGTTTGAAATCACAAAAAATTACAAATCAATTAGCTTCAAGGTCTTGTAAACCCTAACACTATTAAGAGTGTTCGTATTATATTGAGGCTGGAAGTTTGGTAAACTGTTTGTTATTGTTCTTATTTATTATTGAAATTCTTCTTAGTATCATTGACTAGATTCCGCATAGTTTTTGATATTTACAATCAAAGTTTCCATCATAGTTGTTTTGAATTTATTCAATACAACTTAGCCTTATACAAGCTAAGCAAGATCTATTCTATTGGGATCAACATACTTATCGTCTTGGAAAGGGATGTCATTATTTTCATATCAATCGAGTGTGATTGAGTATGTAGGTTTAAGATAATATTTATTGTTATATTTTGATATAATCTTAAAGCTAGACAAATAAGAATCCGATTTCTTGTCCATACTCGAAAACTTATCAATTATATTCCATAATAATATCAATCATAAGTTGAATAATGAATCGATATATATTCAAAATCTTTCTTGACCCTCACGAACACTTTTTTTAAAAGAAAACAAATAAAGATTTTCGTAGTGTGTTTCATTAATCCTAAGACTAGTTGTAAGGTGAGGTTGATGAATAATGACAAGTTAACTTCTTATTTCAAGATTGTCATATATTTTGCTTGTGCGAAAAACTATTTGTTGATATGTATAGTATGCATTGTTTTTGACATTTTACGAGTATATAAATGATTTTCCTAACCATTTTTATACAACACACGTCTTTTGTAAAATATTATACGTTTATAAAAAGAATATAATTATGTGTGTGTTAGAACAATGCAAGCACAAGCAAAGTTTAAAAATACATTTTCTATTACTTAATTACTAATGTATTAATACAATCTTTTATTTTGTTTAACCAACCCAAGGTCAAACAATGCAAGATGATGAAAAGATTTAGACATTTTTTTAAAGAGAGTTAATGTGTTAGAAATATTTTAGTGACGGGTTTTAACATATGATATTAGGACATTATTTTTTCACACACTTGACAAACTATTGAACTCTCAATCCTAAATGGGTTACTACACTCAAAATGATCTACAAGATGTTTATGTAACACTTGTAAATATAGTGATCTATGCCTATATGCAATGCACAAACAATTTTGCAACTTAACGCAAGAAATCTAGCGTAATTCCTATTAGGCATAATTCGGAAAACTAGTAACATACAAATAGTATACATGACACATGTGTTTAGATATATGATTAGCTCAATTACAAATAGTAATGATTACTTATTAATATTTATTAACCAAGTTGCAACAAAAGTAAACACACATAATCATCTAGCATACACATAAGGATATTCGACGTTGTTTTGTGTATTAGATATAACAATGTATACTTAGCTTGATTTGATTTAAAAATAAAACAGTTCGTCCCCATTTCAAAAATTAATTAAGATCAATATTTTGAAGGACAAATATACTAAAATACAAGTTTTACGTTAAAACGAAACTCAAAGTTTTGACCACTATGTAGTATTTTGCATTTCTGACTTATTTAAGTTTAGAATGATGAATTGGAAGTATTTTTAAATGAAAGTAGTGTAACACCCCCAATTTTCACAATGCGCAGCTAAACAACAACATTGGGGTGCTACTTCATAATACTTGCACACGAGTCACAGTAAACGACCAAATGGTTCGTTTATAAAAAATATTTTCATTTTTATTTATTTCGAGAGAATCAGAGTTACATAGGTCCCAATACCAAAGTAGAAATTTAATTCTGAAAGTCATAACACGACTTGGTTTCTAAAAACATTGTTTTAATTTATGACACTACTTCACCGAGACACCGTCCTTGATATCCGCGTTCCGTTCCATCCAAGCCATCGACAACACCTAAACCTAGGATACATGCTTAAAAACGTCAACAAAACGTTGAGTGAATTCATAGAGTTTACACATAATAATTTGAACGCATAGTTGGTTCCACAAAACAATTATAACATTGCTTGCAAGGCAAGTTATACCATGATTTCCAACCAAAGAGCCTGTGTACCGAACCTTAACCCATTATCACCATAGGATAAATTGTGCCAAGATAGTATGCTACTATCCCTACTCAATACAAAATGTCCGTTACAGGGTGCTTGCCATCGGATTCAGACCTCGGACAGGGTTGTCAAACCCAGTAGATCTATTTAATGCATTAGCGTTTACCTATAACTAGGCAACTAACGGTCACACAGTCATGGCATATACTCAATAGTAAATGGAATCATATCACGTATCAAAAACAAATTGCGTTCACTTTTCCAAAACAAGCATTATCCCCCTCGCGGGTTTATAAAACATTTCAAAAGCGAGGCTATGAACTCACCTTGATCTATGCCGAAGATTAAATAATTGAAACAATCCACGGAAAATCAACGAACACGATCACGACCTATAAATTACGTCGCTCGATTAATATACTGAAAAGTATGGTCAACGATGCGTATATCGTATCAACAAAATCATATATATATATAGTATATATATTCATACATGTGATGAGAAATCCGCTTGCGCACCTTAGATCCTAAAACCCCACAATATTAGGTTACGATCGTTCCCTTTGTTACACGTTACAATACTTTATTCAAACTTTCTATTTTCGGAATCTTTCTATTTTTAGAAAGTTACTATTTTTGAAAAGTCACCATTTTTAGTAAGTCTCGACATCCATTTATATTTATAGAAATATTTATTTATATCGTCGAGCTTTCGACGCTCAAATTGGTTATTAACTATTCGCATCGGAGTTATATTCCGAACATTATAGAAGATACTATTTTTAGAATTATCCTCGATCGTAAAAGTTATTAGGTTTAAAATACCTCCGTAATATTAATAGCGTTTATTATTTTTGTAAACGTTCAACAAGTTTTACTACGTTAGACTTTATTTGACTTTGACTTTAC
>BQNB010188590.1:0-11937 GCA_026074375.1 Tanacetum coccineum | reverse complement strand
AGTAGCTCAAACTCAATTTCACATGGAATTTACAAAGTCATAATCATATTCTCTCAATTGGTGTCATATGTGTGAAATTAAGGAGGAGCAAGAAGAAACAGTTCCACATAATTCATGCTGTAATAATTTTCTGCCCACAGAATTTTCACGACAAATTTTAAATCACATGGTACTTCAAAGACTAAGTTAATTAGTATTTAAAATAAGGAGAGAAATGTAATTAAAATGTGATCTAGAAAATAATACGTGATCTAAAGACTCAAGAGTGAAAAGTGATTTATACTCCTACCCGCATATGCAAAACACTTTCGGTTATCGACGCACGTGTGAAAGAGGAGTTTTTCTGAATTATTAAAACTTTCAAAGTGTCAAATGTTTTCAAACACTTTGAATGATTTTCAATCAAGGTTTTATGGTTTCGATCAAATACCCAACAACCTATTAATTCACGATGATTCTGAAGTCACAAGGTGGTTAGGTTAGGTATTAGTCCTATGATCCAACTTGAACCGGAGGGATCTACCCAAGGATAATCCATAGTTAGAAATAGCAGTCTTTAGGTATGATTGAAGATTAATGAGAACAGGAATAATGCCGACTAAGGTTGAACTAACACTGGAACAATCACAACAAGGTGTTAGTAATGACATCTTGTTAAGCATTTAAGGGGTTGAAGAATGAAAAAGAAATGTATGGATAAAGGGTGAAAACAAAGAAGCTCTCCACACACTTTAGGCAGAAACCGGGTCGATATATATGCTATCGGTTTTCACAAAAATGAGTTTTGGTATTGAAGACAAGACATCATGGACCTAGTGATTATTTGGAATTAAAGGCTTCTGAAGTTACTACTTTTAGTTTTGGAAGTTAATGCTGCTGGTTTAAGTTTGTGCTGCTGCTGAAGATTAGAGAAAACTATCTAAGTTATTAGTACTGCTAGTGTAATAGTTAGTGCTTCCAGTGCAAAATGTTAGTACTGTCAGTTTATTAGTACTGTTAGATATATAGTTAGTACTGTTAGTATAAATAGTTAGTACTGCTAAAGTGATATGCATGAGATATATTAGGAATAGATATGCATTGATCACTTGACGCGTTTTGTAAGCCTATTAGGGTTTTCTTGGTGTGTAAAAAGAACCCTAAGGCGAAGATCTAGATATCAGTTTTCATATTAGTATTCATAGTTTGCATAGCAATCATAGTTAGTATTTATAGCTATTTTGTAACTCAAAATAGTAGTTCAAATAAAATTGAAAAGTTTAGTAAAGATCTTGTTTTACTATTTCATTGTTCATCTTAGTATTGCAAACTAGATTCCGCATAGTTTTTTGGTATATTCTCAACTTAGTTTTCTACTATAGTTGTCTTGATTTATCCAATCTAACTAAGCTATAAACATGCTAAGTAAGATCTATCAGAAGGGATATCAACAAGTGGTATCAGAGCTTGTCGAAGAAACTCTAAATAAGAAGAACACTGTATCTACACAAGATCTCATAATCAAATAGAAGATGGAATCATAGTCAGAAACTACCCAACAGTGTCTGCACTAAAACTTCCTATACTCAAAACAGGAGACTCAGTAACTTATTTGTATCAAAAGTCAAATGCCACGCTGACAATGTAACCGGGAATTAACACTAGCAACCGGTCACCGATAGTTCGATACCAAATTTAACCGGTTTTGATAGTCCAGTAACCCAAATGAACAAAAAAAAAGTTTAGTAACTTAGGCGAACAAAAGTTGATAGTTTGGTAACCTGTGTATCTAAAAACCCTTCCTGATGAGCACCTATTTAAGTTTCATGGAATCAAGGATGCAAAGACCTTATGGGAAGCAATCAAGACCAGGTTTGGAGGAAACAAAGAATCAAAAAAAATGCAGAAGACCATTCTGAAGCAGCAATATGAGAATTTTGCTGCATCAAGATCTGAAGGACTGGATAAAACCTATGATAGGTTTCAAAAACTCATCAACCTATTGGAAATTCATGGTGAAGTTATCTCTCAAGAAGATGCAAATCTAAAGTTGCTGAGAAGTCTACCATCAGCTTGGAACACTCATACCTTGATCATGCGTAACAAATCTGATCTGGACACGTTGAGTATGGATGATTTGTACAACAATTTGAAGGTGTATGAAGCTGAGATTAAAGGCCAATCAAGCACAAGCTCAAACTCTCAGAATGTGGCTTTTGTATCTTCAAAAAATACTAGCAGTACTAATGAAGCAGTTAATACTGCTCATGATGTTTCTACTGCTAGTTCACTGGGACAAGCTTCTTTCTCAACTTATGCTGATGATGTCATGTTTTCCTTTTTTTCTAATTAATATAATAGTCCACAACTAGACAATGAAGATCTGGAGCAGATTGATACTGATGATCTTGAAGAGATAGATCTCAAATGGCAAGTGGCCCTGCTTACCATAAGGGTGAAGAGATTCATAAAAAAGACAGGAAGGAATCTAAATTTCAATGGCAAAGAAATTGTTGTCTTTAATAAGACAAAGGTTGAATGTTACAACTGCCACTGGAGAAGTCACTTTGCTAGAGAATACAGGGCCCCAAAGAATCAAGGGAATAGAAATAGAGATAATACAAGAAGGATTGTACCAGTGGAGACTTCTACAAATGCCTTGGTTGTTACTGATGGGATGGGTTATGTTTGGATCTATCAGGCTGAAGAAGGACCCACAGACTTTGCTCTTATGGCCCATTCATCTTCAAGTTCATCAAGTTCATCAAGTTAGACACTAAGGTACATACTTGCTCTAAATAATGTTTGCAATCTTATCAATCTATTCAAAAACAGTATGATCAATAGCGTGAAGCTCTTAATAAATCTAATATAGAAATAATAGGTTATCAAATAGGATTAGAATCATTCGAAGCTAAGATAGTTGTTCATGAAAAGAATGAAGCTGTTTGTGAAGAAAATATTGCATTTTTAAAATATGATGTCCAAGTTAAAGATATTTCTATCAAAGACCTTAAAAATAAGTTAGAAGATGCATTAAAAGAGAAAGATGACTTGAAACTTAAACTTGAAAATTTTGAAGAATCATCTAAAAATCTAACTAAATTGATTAATAGTCAAATAAGTGCTAAAGACAAAACTGGTCTTGGTTATGATGGTCAAATGAATGAGAGTGAATCATATAATATTCAGATGAATAAGAGTGAAATGGTTCATAGTGTGTTTAACAGTAGAGAAAGTGGCGAGGATGATAATCCAGTATATGATAGATTCAAAACAGGTGAAGGGTTTCATACAGTTCCCATATAACAACCCAAGAATTTTCATCAACCTATTTATTGCAAATATACACGAAATAAATCCAAGAAACCCTAAACGTGCCCTAATTTGACTTTGGACTCGTTTACTCGTTTTCACCCATTTAAAACCCGAACCACCTATCAAATCTTGTTAATAACTCCTAATACAATCCTTATAAACATTAATCTATCATTATTGATCAATTATACTCGAAATGCAAACACAAAAACTCAATTCGTTCCCTATTGAGACCGCGACCTCCATTTTTTCATTTTGACCCAATTTAAAACTTTCCATTGCAAACAAGCACCATGGTGACTAACCTAATTGATCCCTAAGAAGCTTACAAGGTTCTTGAGTTCCATGGCCAAAATCAAGCCACAACTTCTCCTTGTTGGCTCATTTCAGCCGCGACACCATAAGCACCAAAACTAGCCTCCACATCACCTCTCTACAACCCTAGACCCTCCATATCACCCTTGTAGACTCCCTAACTCAGATATTATAGAAATAAGACACCTCACCCCCTTACCTTGGCCTCCAAGTTTCGAAATAAGTATAAATAGGGGTGTAAACCCTTCATTTCAACTCATCCGCCACTTCCTACTCTATAACCCATCATAGTAGCAACTCTTTGCTCAAAGAAGATCCTAGTGGTCAGATCCTAAGAAGTCCCAAGAACAGAAGTGAAGCAAAAGAAACCAAGAAAAGAAGCCCGGGAGTCGTTATTCTAGGCGTACGAAGCTAAAAGTCCCGATTTCGACCCGTTTTCAAGCTATAAGCTCAAACCCAGGTTCTGGATGTTCTACTTCTGCTCCTACACTCTTATAATGTTCATATGATCCTAAATAAACTCTTGTTAAAGTTTCATAACTCAATTCATGCTCATTTTCCATTTTGATCCAAAACCGTACACCCGAAACCCTAATTTTATGTTTTTCTTAAAACTAAATGTTATAATGGTTAAATATTGTTATAATCTATCCTAGCATGCTTAACTAATGTTAAAATAACCACTTTATTAATTAATGAAGGAATTTGAACTTAAAACCCGCGCGTTTACGTTTTGAAACCCTAATTTGACCCGTTTTGCTTCCTAGCTTAACGAATCGTTATTTTAAACTTTCATTATGATAAACCTTCATATTTTAGCTTATATTAATAAGTTATAACCTGTAAATGACTTTTAGAATGTTAAAATAAGCTTGCATGGCAATTCGGACTTGTTTTACAAAAGTATTCCATGCAAGGGGTATATATCGTAACTTTCTAAAATTCATAACTAAAAGGACTGAAAATGTCATTTTATCAAAGTTATAACTATAGGGATCTATTATGTCACTTTACAAAGTACAAGGTTTACTTTGTACATCTTTTAAACTTGAAGGACCAAACTCGTAAAAGTGCAAACTCCAAGGGTATATTTTGCCATATTTCATTCTTAAGGGTCTAAAATGTAACATTTTGAAAAAGTATAAAATCATGTTCAAAACATTACAAGACATAACTTTAATTAACGCTTGACGTGCTTAATATTTCAAGATATTGATTAAAACGCTTAAAACTGATTATATCGTATCACAATACTAGGGAGCTTCATATTAAGAGGTTTCATCTTGGTATTACGTTCTGACTGAGTTGTTGGGTTTACAATTTAAAGTGCCCTAGCTCCTCAAACGTTTACTGAATGACTTCTGAATTATGATGGCCCGAACGGTGATACAATAATTCTAAACTTTCCAATCAAACTCATAACTCTCTGAACCAAAGTTCTAGAGTACAATCTTCCTAAGACTTGACATATTTACTCAGTATTTACTCGGTTATGGTGAGTGGCTGTTACTATCATTTTGCTATATCAACATTCCATGTTTAGATTGGATCAAGGTCGTCAGCTTTACATTTCAGAAGTATTTTTAATCTACTTAAATATCAGGTGATGTTCATAACCTTGCTTTACTTATATTTACTTGTTTTATAAACCGCAAGGGGGAATACATGCTGTTACAACATCTTTTACATACTCGTTTTTCTTATATACTATGTGATTGCGTTTCAAGGATTCAGTGAAGTTCATACCTTTGCTTTACTTATTTACCTGTTTTATAAAACCCGCGCAGGGGGGATACATGCTTTTACAACTCTTTTACTTACTCGTTTAATCTTATAAAACAATGTTGTGTTTACTTTTCAAAGACTTTACCATGCTTAAAACAGGAATACAAGTGTTTTTACATGTTATTTTGCTATCCTGATACACTATTACAACTACTGTCTAAGTTACATTATGCCAAAAGTCCTCATTATCTATGGACATTTATCACTTTTGGGTTAATGAGAATATTGTGGATAGATCTATTCAGGATTTAACGAATCCTGTTTTGTGTTAGCCGGCATAGGTAACCAAACACACTATTATTTTGACATTTCATTGGTATATGGCAATTACCTACTACCGGTTAGGGCCATTATCTTATATATATATATTTATACTATATATATATATTTATTCTATATATAATTACCTACACCGAGGGCCATTATCTCTCTATATATATCACATCATTTTGGGTATATATATACACTAGTCAGTTTTTGTGCCATGAGCTTAGACCAAACTATACTATACAAGACATGACCAAACATACCAAACAAGATAATAACGCAGTAATACATGGTTACTATGATAATTGCATTCATTGCAATCATTACAAATAACGGGTATATAATAACGTGACCCAAGATCATAACAATAACATTTTCATAATAATTATGTTTGTACAATTATTACACTATGACTTGTATTCAAACTGTTTATCAAACCTATGAATTTCACTCAACCTTTGTGTTGACTTTTTAGCATGTTTATCTCAGGTTATTGAGCAATATACGGCACGGAGTGGCATGGACTCAAAGATGGCTAAAACTTGTTATCATTCACATTGTATGTAACTAGATTTTGGGACCTGCCTTTGTAAAACTCTGATTTGAAATGAATGATAACATATCTTTTGAATAAACGTCTCTTTTGGGTCGTTTTCTATGATTATGATTGTTGTATCCATGAAGTAATACCCCAGATTAGCTTCCGCTGCTATATTGTAAAAATGGGGGTGTTACATTAGGTATGATTGGAGATGAATGAGAAACGGGAATAATGCTGACTAAGATTAAGCTAACACTGGAACAATCACAACAAGGTGTTAGTGATGATGTCTTGGTAAGCATTGAAGGGGTTGAAGAATTAAAAAGAAATGAATGGATAAAGGGTGAAAAGAAAGAAGCCCTCCACATAACTTAGGCAGAAACTAGGTCAATACATAATCTATCAAAATTACAATGATGATTGTTGATATTGAAGAAAGTCTTCATGGACCCAGTGATGCAATGCACAACCCTTCCCAGCCATTCGAGTTTCTCTCAAAGAAACTTGTCTCATTTGTCACGAAGATACACACGTTATATATTGACATCTCACTCCGAGACTGTTGATATTGAATAGGTGGCAGTCAGCTCCAGCCTCCGATTACTAAAACCAAAGTGCACAAATTGAGTCTAGAGCCAAGAGAGATCAAGTTATAAATCTCATTAGGACACAATGTCAAAATACAAATTGTTATCCATCAATATAACATTTCATATCAAAGAGTCCTACGCATTATCCTTGAGATCTTGCCAAAACATCTTAATATAATATTCTTCCATTTCCTTTCTATCCTTCTTCTTCTTATTTTCGTGTTTATTAAGGCTTATTTGGTTTGGTTATTAGTTGTAATGGATTAGTTTATGGGATAACATAGGGGTATCTTGCACTAAAAGTGAGTGCAACAACGGGTTTTAACACGGGAGGTCGACGAGTCGGTGTAACAAGTCGATAAACGCACACAGTAATACACATATGGGTTAATTTTTGGTATAAATCCTATAATGTTGCCTTTTTGAACTATTTATTCCTATCACTCAATTAGGATTCGTAATGATGTACATGCCAAGTTATAAAGTCTACAATTCTACTGACACACTCATATTTGGTGGATTATGTAATAATAAATGAAAACATAAATATCAGGCAAACCTTACCAATGGAAATAAAGGTTAAATTATGCTTGGCAAAGATCTATTCTAGTTTTAGTAATGAAAAACATGTCAAAAATTTTCAAAAATGGTAAAAATTTTCAAAATAAACTAGAAAATCGAGGGCAAATATAGGTCAAGTGATAATTCTACTCCCATCCCTCCACTTGGTTTGTACAATTTCCCTATTGTACATTCAAAGGAATGAAATAAAATAAAAGAGTATAATTTGGAACGAAAAAAACTCCCCTGAGTATTGGTCTCTATGCCCGAAACTTTATGTCATGAGATGGAATCCCAACTTGTAAACTCTGAGCAACCTCCATTCCCTGAAATCACTTTCTAAACCATCTAACAACCTAAAAATAAACAGAATTAAAACCTAACTCACTTTTGTAGGAATCACGGTTGCATTTAGCGTATGCAACAAGCCTTTTAAACCACTCGGTAGCCTGAGTGGACGAGTGGAGTCTCGTGAGGGTTTTCAGAGAACATACCCACAAAGTTCATTTACTAAATGTGCACGGTTTTGTGAAATTTCAATTTATTTTGAAAAATAATTTTTGTTGCATGAGTGAACTACGACGTAGTCCAAGGTTGGAACTACGCCGTATAAGTGGAAATAAAAAGGCTTAAAATACGTCAGACCAACTATGGCGTAGTCTAAGAGTGGAACTACGCCGTAGTTATGTGTTGAAAAAAAATTAGGCATTAAGCCTAACTACGGCGTAGTCGGGTATCCAGCCCATACGTCATCTAGTAGGCTAAGGGTATAAATAGGACCCTCTCCACATATGAAGAGGGTGTTGGTTACATTTCTCATTACTTGTAATCCTCCACACTCTTTCCTCTCAATCTAATATTCTTCCTTTTTCTTTTCTACTTTTCTCTCATAAGTCTCTTAGCTTATTTCATGTGTTTATGGCTTATTAGTAAGCTTATTTATTTGTGTTTAGATCTTATATATTTGGGATAATAACCTGGGTGTTAGGCATAGCATGATTCGTGAACTGATCACGAATGGGGTGGTATCTATAGAGTTTGTGAGGTCTCAACAAAACTTAGTTGATCACTTGACGAATGGACTGGCTAGAGACTTAGTTATAAAGTTTTCTAAAGGGATGCGATTAAGTCCAACTAAGTCGCTGAATGCAAGGACACCCAACTCCCTTGATGAGGAAACTTGGCAGCTAGTTCATGATGAAAGCTGAACATATCAAAGGACTGAAGCATATGTTTAATAAATCATAATCCCAAGGATGGAGCTAAGAACCTTGAAAAGGAGGATAAAAGTTGTTGACTACTTAATGGTTAATTTCTGTAAAAAAGTGCTTGGCATGAGCATGAATAAAGAGGAACCACCTATGTAAATGTTAAGGTTTTGCCGCCTCAGAGAGCATGGACTTTGGCTCTTATAACATTTATGAATTGGATATGGACACATGGCTTGTATAGTGTCAGGAGCGTTTAAGTGTTTGAAAACTTGTGCGTATTTACCTTCAGGTACTCAAATGGGTTAAAAAGGGTTCAATTCTTCGAATATTTGAACATGTAATTACTAAGATGGAAATTCAATCCCTGGAAAATTTTAACTTATATGCACGTCTTTGTTTTAATGATTATTTTTTCAATCTCAAAGGAATTGTACTAAATTGGGGAAAGATTGTTGGAAAATTTAGTTCAATTGTAGAGTTCAGTTGATACTTGATAATGGGGCTGGAGGTACGGAGTGTACACCTATAGATCATTGAACACCCTGACTCTGATAGTGGTTAAAAAGAATCAGTCGCTAGATGAACTTCAGTGATTGAACACTTCAATGAGTAACTCTGACAGAAAGGATAATCATCAGTCTGGTGGCTTATAGCTTAAAAAAATAAAAAAAAAAAAGGGGGGGGGGGGGGGGGGGGTGGGGGGGGGGGGGGGGGGGGGGGGGGGGGGGGGGGGGGGGGGGAAAAAAAAGCTAAAGGATACCATCAGGGAGTAATCCATCAGAGGAAGTATCCTCAGCGGGTTGTTTCAGTATTGAATCTTCAGCGGGTGTGCTCCTCATAGGGCTAGCTGATGATTCAGGACACTGAATGAATAACACCGTGGATTGAAATTCTATACTTGTAACTGATTTGACCGTTGTTCATATGTAAAGTCACAAACACATTTATGACCACTGAATGAGTCGTGTAACACTAATTCCTGAAATCAAGGCGGCCTAATTTAAGTGATGAGATAGATCTACTTATAATCTCTCATAATTCTTATATGACCAAGGACTTGAGTACACTCCAATAATTTTATAATAGAGATCATAACTGCATGAAGAACACACAGAAAAACCTAAACACTTAGATGTGCAATGGTTCTTGATTGGTGTCTCAAACAAGAATATACATTTGGTCTTATCCCCCCCCCCCCACAAAGTAGATTATTCGTGAAACCCAGGCAATAGAGGGACGAATAGTTATATTGGAAGTGATTCCAACCTATCAAAGTGAAATCCCGGTAACCACTTTGGACGTAGTTAGGTTATTGATTATCTTTACCCTGATCTGGGACACACAACCTCCAACAGAATTTTTATATGTCCGAATACTAAATGAAAATTTTCGAATAAATTTGATTTATGTGTAAACCCCGTGCGTACACGAGACTTATAACTAATGACCTAGTATACGGAAAAACGTACAAGGATGATTCTCGGGTCACGTTAAGATTTTCTAATAAATATTCTATCATTTTTAGTGTTTTCCTTCTCGTAATCATTTTGGTGATGAATTTCATAATAATGATATGACAATATGACATGGACATGATTTAACCCCTTACCACTCACCTATAACATGTTATGGTGCTTTATCTACTGATTCATTGTCCAGGTCCTAACGTTTATTCACCTAGCCTAGCTGAAGACTGTATATGGCTCGCATATTTAGTTTCTCGCCAACAATTAATCACGAAATCATAAATCCTGTGAAAACGTGAACTGCTACTGGTTCAGTATAATTAGAAACTTATAAAATACGAACTGAAACCTTACTATAAAACCATATAGTAGGTGTTGGGGTCATGAAGAAATGACGGTATACACGCATCACGAAAAGGAGCACGAGTTTCTCGGAATGCTAAGAAGTCTTGATTGTACACATTGGGAGTGGTTTGGTTTTCCAATCGCACTTAAAGGCCAATATGTTAGACGTGATCATGGTCCGTATCTATTCATTTTGTTGAAGCTTGTTGCGTCACAAGACTTATGGATATCGCATTCTTTCTTTGGTGTTTGTGGGGCGAACAATGACATTAACATTATACACCAATCCCCTTTACTCAACGATCTCAAACAAGGAAAAGCACTAGAGATTCCGTTTGTGGCTAACGAAGTAACTTATCCTTGGGGTATTATCTTTGTGGCGGGATATATCAAGAATGGGTGATGATGACGTATAGTATGAGCACCAAGCTTACTAGGCTTAGTTCATAATATACGCATATGGGCCCAGACCCAATACAACAAATAGCCGGACTGCTAAGCCTGACAAGGGCCACGCTCCGGATATTTCAAAGACGCACGTGAGTATCTTCAAAGCCGCACCCGTTGCATCTTCACGGACAAACACTGACCACGGAAGAACACTCGCGTCCGTAGACACGATTACACGTGGACCCTGGCCCGACAAGGGACCCACTCCGGCCACTAACAGTTATAAGCGAAATACTAGGAAACCCTAGTATTAGGCTTGCCTATAAATAAGGGTCGTTTCACACCCCAAAAAGGTACATTCTGTCTGATAATTAATACACACACATACTCTGACATATTCTCTAAAAAACATGCATACTTACTCTTACGCTGGAGCTTAATCGTGGGGTCCGCCCCACGGTAAGGCTAACGGTTTACTCTTATTTATGCAGATTCTCTCTTCATTACTTGGATTAGTACAAGATCCACATCACAGCCATTCATCGGCCTAGCCAACTAAATGATCTGGACCCACATTCACCCCTTTACACAGTTTTTATACTAACACTAGCCGTTATGAATGAAGGTGAATTTTGATAAGGATCGTTTTTAGTGTAATGTATTGTGTTTGTTGTGTTGTTGTTCATGATTTTTAATGTGTCATGATTGTTAACGGATATCAGCTAAAAAAATATACCATAAGAACCGCCGTCCAAGTAATAAAACCCGGTCACTTGAACTTTACCCGATAAAAAAGTTGTTTTAATACCCGACATTATCCAATAACACGAGCCCAAAATAAATAAACCATAAACATTTCATCACCATAAACATTTTGGCCCAATCAATAGTTTAACTCGTAGCCAATTATCAAGATACACGGCTCAAATCATACATGTATCTATTAAAAATACCAACAATCAAATCCAGCCCAACACCATATAACAATCAGCAGCCCATAACCACAATTATAACACATTCGGCCCAACAAATGGAAACATGTACCAGCCCAACTCAACTAATTAATATACCCGACCTAAGGTTTTTAGATAAAGCCCGACCTGCCACTACTTCTTGTACCCGATCCAATTAGGAAAAAATTGGTATAAAACAAAAAAACCTATCCCTAA
>BQNB010188589.1:0-11937 GCA_026074375.1 Tanacetum coccineum | reverse complement strand
GTTAAGTATAGTTGGAACAAAGCGTTTGTAAAGTATGCATGACCATTGTATCCAATACAATAGTCACCATGTGTGATTTGGATTGCACCCCTAAGTTCATGAAACTGCGACTTAGACTTATATGTATGCCACTTTATTCAAGGCATAGTAAGAGTTCATGAGTATGTAGTTGTTGGCCCTGTAGACACCAATCCAGTCGTGCTCCGACATGGTATAACGTTCGTTTGTCCAGTGATAGCTAATCACCCGAACGGGGATTGTCAATCCCAAATAGATCTATTTTATAACATTCGCACTTACCTTCCGAGTAATTTACAGTTCATGCAACTTAAGCTAATCCATAATCATAAGAGTAAAGTATAGTTGTTGCGTCCATAAGTAAAAACAAGTATTGTATCTCACCGTGAGATATGCAAATGAGTGTACAACAAAGTTGTAACGAGTTTGTAACCAAGTTACGAAATCAAGTATGTATAAGCGTATGCAAAAGAGATTGTGCATGAATATGTAAACAAGTTGTAACAAGCATGTATTCTCCCCCAAGATTTGTAAAACAAATGTTAAACAAGTGAAAGATGGGCTATAAACTCACCATGAGTGAATGAGCAACAATGTAAATCACAGAATGAAATGCGTCACGTAAATGTCCGAGCGCAACCTAATTAATTATAGGCCGTATGAGTACTAAGTACTTAATGTAAATACCACATCACAAGTTATAATGTTACACCACCAACTAATACTTCTTGTTTAATTTAAAAGTGAAATAATATTTAAATCGCATTTGTTAAATTATATCCATGTATTTGTACACGTAAAATAAAAATAGTATACTTGTCCAATAATTTATTTATTTGTTAAAAACACTTGAGTTAACGTTTTTATTATTCGTATAATGTTATCGTATAAGTAGTTTAATCGTCTTGTAAAATAATATTTATAAAGTTAGAAACATGTATAAATATTATAAAAGTGATTCTAAAATGTTTCGCAAATTTTTTATTAAAAACGAACCAACACTATTCATGTTAGGAAAAGTGTCTAATTTACAAACTATACATCCGAAAATTATGAAAATCGGCAGGTTTATGTAAAATGTTGTTCCGAACAACTTTGTAGTTTTACACTTCGACTCAGTCAGACCAGAAGGCCCTCGAAAGTGAGCTTCAGCAGCTGCTGAAACGTTCACAGTTTCACAGCTTTTACGGATATAATGTCGAAAATTTGAAACGTCGTATCTTACTCGTTTTAACTCCGTTTTTAGCGTTCTTTATATGCACGGATTTGTGACGAGATTATCTATCTTTATAAAATGTCCACTGTTTTTATAAATGGTTGTGTCAAATCAGTAACCTCAAATAGTTTATAAAACTATTTTTATAAACTTAAATTTTACGAAAATTGTATCTCCTTCGTTATAGCTTCGTTTTCAAGTTTCTTACATGCTTAGAATCCTTATGACATGTACTATTTATATAAAGTATGTATATATTTTACCATATCTGATTCCATAACAGTTTTTATAAAATAAGTTTTATAAAAACACTTTTAGTCATTTAATTATCCTAATCTCGTAACTAGCATAACTTCTTCGTTATAAATCGGTTTTTCGAGTTCTTTACATATTCGGAATCGTCTCGAAGAGTAATATTCAAATCAGTAAGGTTCGCATTTTATAAATACCCGAATCTTGGTCAGAATATACAATTTGTTCATGTAGGTTTAGGGTTCATAAAATGTGGTTTTATAATCTTGTTACTTGGTTAACTTTGTACAAGCTTTCTTATTTACTTTGTATAATATGCCATACATATTTAGAGTCCTCTAGATTAAGTCCAACACTTTTCTAAGTACCAAGTCTCCTTGACAATATATATCAACTTTGTAGTAAACTTCAACAAGTAAACTATCCATGATTCTTATAAGTTAAATCATACTTATGATGAGTGTGTTCTTTGTATTTTTAGTATCATTTTACTATGAAAATACATATGGTTTGAATCTTGTATATGTATATATATGTACATTTCATTTGTAAACACATGAACAAAACCTAGGTGGTGATAACAAAACAACAAGTATGTAAACATGTATATGAAGAAATGAAAAGCTTAGAGTTTGGATGACCTTAAGTATGAGCAAGATGATGAAACAAAACCAAGACTCCAAATATAACCAAATCCAAATCGAAAATCCTAGCTTTCTTGCTAAACCCTTTTAACCACTAAACCAAGCCTTCATACCTTCTTGTAATACCTTAGATATGAACCTAGATTACTTGTATACTTGTTAGGAAATTTTTTTAAGGATTGTTCTTGTGGTTTAAGTTGGGACGTGAGCTAGGAAGGAAGAGAACAAGGAATTGTGTTAAGTTTTCTTTACTAGTGAATGAAGGTAAGACTTAGTTATGTATGTATATATACTACAAGTGGTCAACAACACTATTTGAGAGTCCAAGTCTTGCAAAGAAAAAGGGGGGACGCATGGACTAAGAGGGTTTCAAGGAAGGATGTCTAACTTAGTACAAGTACTAGTTGTAGGTTTAGATGTCTTAGGTTCTTATTTGTGTGCTCATGGTCCTTGTGGTTATTGATTGATTTCCAAAAATAAGGAGAGAAGGACATAAAGTGTCTCTTTGATATCTTAAGAAGATATTATGTTTAGTATTGCTAGTTTAGTTTAAGTGTGGAAGAGTATACACGAGTTTGTTAGTAACTTTGAATCCTAAACTTGTATTTCTTATGTGAAATCGGCAAGAGTGAATTAAATGAGTGAAGTTTTATAAGACTTTGAGTATTGGATATAATAGTGGGTATTTGTTGAAGCGTAGATAAATTTTGGTGGTTCCGTGAATGCCTAAATGTATTTTATCGCGAAACGTAAACACTTTACGTAACCAATAAAAATAAAATATGAAAAATTGATTATTATTTTCGTAAAATAATATAATGCTTGTTTGACGTAAACTTTTATTTGTTTGGTGCCTGTTTACGTTGATTGTTGATTTTTAGTTTACGTGATTTAACTTAACGATAACCATTAAAAGCGAACGCGTAGAAGTTTAAAATAAATAGTTTAATATTTATTGACGTAACAAGATGTGAAAAATATGAATTGTTACATACACCCCACAACCCTTTTAAAGACCTCTTTGATAGTAATGACTAATACTTATGCCTAGCGGTGGAGGTTTGATCATTTACCAAGCCTATGGTAATTTATATGCTATGACAGGTAATGAGTGTTAATTTTCCATTTCCCATAATTGTTATAATTCATTATATACCTGTCGAAAGAGAGTATCCAAACACTTATGTGAGGTGCTAGTATATACTTCCCGTGCTTTTAATTACGAGGTCTAGAAGGTTGTGTCGTAAACTGATTTTAAAGAGTAGGTTAAATGCTCCCAATATTGCTATTGTCTAGGTAGAAAAGCCCATTTTCTTGACAACAAGAAAATCCCAAGTGTTGGGGTATTTGATGAGGTGTCATTTTATACACTTTTTCGGGGTCATTTAACCTCCTAAATCATGCAAATATGCCCAGATTATGTGCTTAATCATTTGTTTTCATGTTTTTAGCACTTGGATGACATTTGGAGGAAATACACGTGACTGGGGCTCATTTGGAGAAATAACGGACAAGACTACGACTCTACATTAATCCTTTAAAGAAATCGTGCATACGGAGCGTGGAGACGGCGTCGCGAATTACAAGCGACGACGTCACGATTTATAAAGCGACGGCGTCAGAGATTTGACGACAGCATCAGAACGTAGCCGACTTAAAATGGCTCAAGAAAATTCGACGTGGAGACGACGTCACGAATATAACACGACGCCATCGCACCGCTTTTCCTATATATACAAAACCGATTTTAGGGTTTTAAGTGTGTAACTTTTAGTATAGTTTTGGTAGACGAACCCTAACTTTTATATTCGAGTTTGGCAGCTTTTTAGGCCGTCTTTAGGGCCTCAAAACCCTATTGTAACAGTCTTTAATCCATGTTTTAATCAAGTAAAGTTAATCTATCCCTTCAATCTTTTAATATGTCTATGTATTGTTTGATTGATTTGTGTTCTTTACCTTGTTATAACATGATAGGCTAGATCATTTAGTATTTACTTATGATTGCATGAAAATTAGATTGTAGATCCTTTTAATGTTGCTTCTTGTGATGGATGTGCGTACTAGCCATAAGATATTAAATTGGCATAGACGTCTAGGGAAACGCGAGTGTGTAGAAAGGATACCATCAGTAATAGTCTCCATACTACCTTACCCCTAATATGGTTGATCCCTCTTAAGATATTTCAATTGCATTTAATATACTCTTAGGGGCCTTGTAATGGTATTCATACTACCTTACTTGTGCGTTCCCCTAACGGAATATTACGTAGACGACGGGTTCGTGTAATTCGTTCATGACTTGGGAAATACTTACACATATCATCACAAGTGTGACAAAGCAACAGGATTAGGAGAAGCAATCTGCGGAGTAGTGCATGGTTAAATAAATACGTTCATTTACCATATAAGTTACCACCAAAGTAGTTTATATTATAATTTAGTTTAATTAGATAAAATAAACCAACCTCTCAAACATATGATTTTACCTGCTTTCTATAAAATAAAAATACAAAAAGATTCTTCTCTCAACCCCATAGACCTCTGTTAGATCTTGATCGACCCTTCCCAACCTATTCCCCTAGAGAACGATAACAACCCCCGAGTCTTGCCTATGCTACACTGCAACGATTAGGTGTACTGCCTAGGTAGTTGTAAAACTTCTTGTTGAAGTCTAACGACACCCGCATCAGTAAACGCATCCTTTCCTGTTATGGGCTATGCTTTACTTGAGAGGTAAAACACTTATCTTGTTTGAATCAATATGATTAATGATCAAATCCATAGTTGACCGGATTTACAATTGATCCTAATCATGTAACGGGTTTGACTCCCTTATTGGTCAAACTAAGTCAAAGGTCACTTTGCGTAAATGCATCCTTTCTCGTTATGAGATATGATTTACTTTAGATGCAAAGCACTTAGCTTGTTTTCATAAAGATGATTAGTGATCACATCCATTGTTGATTATCATGGATTAAAGTCCAAGTGACTAATTGAGTTTGTGGTATTTGGAGGTTAATCATGCTTTCAGTTTTTCTTACCTCTTTACTTCTAAATGTTTTACAAACTCACACATGTATTTCTTACATGTACTCCCACACTTCTCTATACAAAACTTCTTCATACAACACTTCTATACCATACTTCCTACAACACATCCTTCCTAATAATTTGTATACCCTTCTTACCCAACAAATGATTATATCCTCTACACACACTAAATACTTCTTCTTCAACCATCCCATAATCACATTTGAACACACTTTACTCTCTTATTGGCAATGTGATTATAAACCCAAATCAATCCTTTGATTTCACACTAATCATCATTATTTTTCATACTTCTCATCTTCAAACCATCTCCAAGCTTAAACACTTCTTCACTCCAACCTTCCCTAAATAATACCAACATGGGACAACTCACATTATCTTACACCATTGTACCCTATGTACTTCTTGTCCCTTAACATTCCAACATAGGCTCTTCCACATCACATCAAAACATTCTCCACCACATATCTCCTATTCACCTTCTTCTTCACAAATAAATTTTAATTTCATACACACACACACACATTCTTTCATCTTATCCCTTGATCACGCCATTTAATCAATCCAACTTACCTCACTCTCTTATCCTCCTTTGGATTGAAATTCAAATCATAAACAAACACACTTTTCCATCTAAACAAATACACTTCTCTATCCACCCTTGATCATGCCACTTTACCTATCCAACTTACTTCTTCACCATCTCATCTCTACCCTTTATTTTAAATATGATCAAGAGGATCCCTTCCATCACATCAACATCACCTCATGCCAACTTACATACAACCCATTCTTATCCCTTCATCTATTTCTCACATGTGTCTAAAACATTTGAAAATCAAATCTCAAATCTTCCCCTATAACATCCACCATTTCTCTCCAAGTTAAGAATATTCTCAGAATATTCCATTGTACCCTAACTAGCCTCTCAAACCTTGGTTAGATCCCAAATAAGCTAGTTATATTGGAGGAATACCCAAAATACCATTGTCCGATAGTTCTTTTCTCTTTTTTCAGTATCGAACAAACAAAAGTATTCTAAATACTTCACAAATGCTTTTATAAAATGGCTATTTGAGTTGGTTGACCTTGATTATAAGAATGATTGAAAGGTTTTTAACAATTGCAGGTTTTTAAAACGCCAAAGTCCTTAAAAAATAATTCGGGAATCTGGCGCGCTGGCCAAGCGCTCGCGAATTATTTTCCCAAGTTTGGGACTCTTGGCCTATAAATACCCACCATTGGACTTTGTATTCCTCACCTCTTGAAAATAATGTTTCCTCTCTTTTCTCTTATTCTATCCTGTAAGTTAAACATCTAAGTGTTCTAAACTTCTCATCTTATCATTCTATTAAAGTGAATACATCTCCGCAAGAGAGCCACACAAGTACCTAATCCATACTTGTGTGTTTTTTCAAGGGTCTTATTTCTCATACCCTTTCTATTAGAATCGAGTCTCTAGGTTAGGTTAGGACTTGTTTCATCTATCAATCATTCTATCAATCGAGTTGTAAGGGAAGTCTTGTATCTAAGAGATCAAGCCTAGATCATTGGAGATCTAGTTAGGGTTTAGAAAGCTTCCAAGGGAAAGTCTTTAGATTTTATAGATTTAGTCGAATCATGGGTTTAAGGGTAGATTCTGAGGGCGAAATATCGTATGTAGTAACTTTTCTTTGTGAGCGTCGATCTTTGTGCATATCGGTGGAGTTAAATTATAATACGATTTGTAGTCCACCATAAGGATTATACTAGAAATAGTATTAGTGTCGTGGATTCACAACTGGACATACGAGAGGAATAAACCCCCTTCCCGAACCAGTATATATCATGGTCTCTCTCTCTATCTTCGTCTACTTATTGTTTCTTTGCTAAGTAGATCATCATACAACTCGGTTCTTTCAAGACTTGAAAGAAGTCAAGAAATCCATATTCACCCCCCTCTACGGTTCTATGATTGGTATCAGAGTGGTTTACTCAAGTTTTCAAACGTTAAAGCCTTCCTGAGAATTCGTTTTAATTTGAAAACTTCTTTTTCAAAATATTCGAAATCCTAACTCTGATTTTTGAAAAAGTTGAGTAAAGATCCATGACTCAAGAGAACTAGTAGAGGAATGCTCTATGCAAAGACAACCTTTTCTAGAAGCCAATGGGTTTTGCTTTTGGAAAGCCCGCTTTGGGACTTACGTTAAGTTCAAAGATATTGACTTGTGGCAAGTCATTCAAAACGGCAATTTCTACTTTGAAGTTGAAGACTCATAAACAAAGTTGATGAAGAAGACGACGTATGAACCTCTCAATGATGAGCAAAAGAATCAAATTGGGAAGAATAATGAAGCCAAGATGACTCTCTACAACGCCCTACCGCGTAAAGAGTACGAGCGAGTATTCATGTGTAAAACCGCCAAGGAGCTTTGGCATACACTCATCATCATTCACCAAGGAAATTCACAAGTCTAGAATTGCAAGATTGATCTTCTTACTCAAGAATACGAGAAGATCTCAATTTCAAATGAAGAAACTATTGATAGTGGCTTCACATGATTCAATGCTATTGTAACTAGTCTCAAATCTTTAGATCCGGACTACTCTAGCAAGAATCATGTTAGAAAGTTTCTTCGTGCTCTACCACTAAAATGGAGAGCCAAGGTGACGGCCATTAAAGAAGCCAAAGACTTGGCTACTCTTCCTCTTGACGAGCTAGTCGGCAAACTTAAGGTCTATGAAATGATCTTAGAAAATGATGGCGTAGTTTTCAAGATCACTATCAAAGAAAAGGTCAAGTCTATAGCTCTTAAAGCTAAAGTTACTAGGGAAGAAACTAGTGACGATAGCGATAGTCAAGGAGGAAGTGATGATGACGTAGATGAAGAAGAAGCTGAAGCGTTCAATTTGATGGCCGAGAACTTTTGTAAGTTGTTCCGCAAGGGTAATCGATTCGGGCGTAAGAATCGATTTGGTAATTGCGCTAATAGATTTGGAAGAGGCCGCAAAAATAGCTTTGGAAACAAAGGTGGTGAAAGTTCGAGACAAAAAGTAGTTTGCTACAATTGCGGAGTAGAATGCCATTTTGCTAGTGTGTGTAAAAAGCCCAAGGAGAACAATGATTTTGTAGGAGGAGCATGGAGCGATAGTGAAGACGGCGATGAACATCAAAATGATGCAACATGTCTTATGGCTATCGACTCTCAAGAGGTAGTATCCAAACCATCTAGTTTTAATAATGATTTAGATATTGTTGATTTACAAAAGGAGAATGAGGAATGATGTGTCGTTTTGCGTAGGTACTATTTGTTATCAGGTTTTACTATTTATATTTTATCGACTTTACCTAAAACAACACTAACGAGCAGTGTACCTGATCAGTTGTAGCTTTGTTAATAAGTAGGGTGTCGATCACTAAGAGCAAGAACGTTAATCCTTAAATCTATCAGTATTTTAGTTATCTATGCTAATCCTAAATTAAACTATTCTATGCTATACCTAAATTAAACCTAAGCTAATGTAAAAAAGGGGCGTTTTCAGTCTGAGAGGCTGGCACGAGTTCTGGTTTATTAAAGTAAGGGCAAATGGGAATAACGCACACAAGTTGACAATTAGAAGATAGAGAAGCGGTCAAGCCTAATGTAAGGAAAATGTATTAACCATATTTAATCTAATTAGAATGCATGTTTTTATTTATAAGTTCAATGATTGTTTTATCTCGTTGTTAATATATAATTCCTATATTTAGGCGGGACTTCTTCCTAAAACCTAGACATGGCGATTCTATCACAATTAACCACATCCGCATAAAGTATTCATGGTTGATTATAATTTATCTTAAGAGACAATAATGGTGATCTTACCGAGTTCTAGCTCATGAAGACTTTACTAACTTACTGTTTATCGGTTCTTTATATAGTAGTAGTCTATTTGTCCAAATCTTTGCTCAAGGAATCAGAACGTCATTTGTTAATCCTAGGTCACATGCTAGTCTAACTTATTCACTAAACCAAGAGCAAAGACAGCACGTTATTTGTGATCCTATTCTTTTAGATATATAAATTGCATATATGAAGAGCTATCCCGGCATCTAGCTAACTCTCTATTTGTATTCTTAGATCCAGTTGAATGATAGGTCGCATACATAAGCACGTAAACGAGTATAAATTGATAAATATAATTCAACATTCAATGAATAAGAGACAATCAATATAAACATAAACCATACATTAAATTGTCATAGAGATGGCTAATACCTAAAGGTATTAGCCGATAATCATTGTAACGAATACAAATGCCATAGACGAACGATTAAGGTAAACTAACCAAGTTAATGAATGATACCAAAAACCAAACACGTATTTAGAGTATAGAGTTTACAAGGTTTTTCCTATGGATTGATGGGCGATGCAAGACCTTCGTAGCTCCTCTTTTCTTCTAAAAGTCGAACTTGGTGGTTACTGAATTAATTAGCCTTCAATGGCCTCCATTGCTTGCCTAAAATTCATATTTAGGGTTTGTATTTATAGTCTTCTGAAATTCAGTTGATACGTCGTATTGGAGTAAGTCAATACGGCGTATTAGGGAAAGTTGGAGTGGGGACCACGATTATAATATTTCAGAATATTCCATGAGTTTATCCATGAACACGGCGTATGAGATCTTCTGGATACGGCGTATAGTCTTTAAGTCTTCATGGTTTTTTGTGAAGTTCAGGCGCAAATACGCCGTATCTTCTTTGATGGATACGGCGTATAGATAGTCAGAACAACAGATTCTAGATTCCTTCATTTAAGCTCCAAAATACGCGCCTTTTAGTTAAACTTCACCAATTTCTCCATATCTACTACAAATAAGTAATATAAACAATTAAGTGCCAATTCATGCATAAGTAATGTAAAACGAGCAATAAAGATGGAATAAATGATGCTATAAAATAGACGTTATTTGATGTCATCAAATATTCCCTACTTGAATCCTACTTGTCCTCAAGTAGACTTTAGAAAACTTATGAAAATGTATCCCAACCTGAGTTTAGGATTTTTCCTTTAAGCAACTTTTCGTTTAATTAATATCACACAACCAAGCACCTCATGAAGTAGGAATATAAAATCACTCAAATTACTTAACTAATCTATGTGGTAACATGTAACTAATTCTCTCAATTGCTCGGCCGTGATGAGTATTCTATCATAAGCTTGGCAAGGATATACATCTCCACCACTAAAGCTAAGGAGTAACAAGTCTAAAAAAGTAAATTGGGTTAAAAGTTTTAAGGGTTTGATCACTCTTTCTAATCACTATCGATACCAATATTCCAGAAACGGTGACAAAACTACATATACATAGCCGTAACGACAGAATAGACACATATGATTGCTCAATCTTTAACTCGAATAAGCTAAAGAATAGGACTAGTAGTCTTCACCAAAAGTCGTAAACTAGCAAGGGTGACAAAATCATATATACACATCCATAACGATGGAATAGACATACATGATTGCTCTTTCCCCCACTCGAGTAAAACCAAGGGTTAGGACGAAGAATGATACAGGGTATGGATCTTCTAATCCTTTCACCAAAAGTAATACACCAACAAGGCTGACAAAATCACACATACATTACCGTAACGATGGAATAGACATATGTTATTGCTCGCATCCTCATTCGAGCAAGACCAAAGGTTAGGGATTAGGAAAGGGAAAATAATTGGTGTTAAATAAAAAGAACAAAACAAATAGATTAAGTCCAAACAGATAAGGAACAGTGTTGCTAGTTACTTTTCCGACCATCCCATGAAAAAGACGCAAATCGTCGACTACCTCATGTTTAGTAGACACGAACCAGACTCGAAAAACATCTTGATCAAAGATCAATGAAAACAACCCTTAGTTGGCGTTCCCATAACGGTCAACTCCCAATCATCCATAATATACATACTATACAACAATAGTGGCGATATCTACCACTTAATACAAAACTTAGTTGGCTTATATTGCGACCAACTAAAAATATACAACATAACTTTACACTGTTGGTTTATAACACGTACCAACAAACAACCTTCTACTTTTTCCATCTTTTTTTGTTGCGATTTTCTGTTTTTTTTTTCAAATTTTTTTTGTATATACTAAGAACTGAAAACAAATCTAATGTGTAGAATTTCACCATCTCATGACTATGATAAATCTGGATAATTAATATCCGATCATAATAACAAAGTAGTAAAAATACACAAGTGAACTACTACTTTTACATTCCCATTGCATTGTGCAATTTCCCAACCTAACCATGGATAGAAAATCAACACGTGCCTAATTACGTTGTGCAATCGCCTGACCATAACAGAGATAGAAAATTAACATCTCGACACATGAAATACAATACTTTACACAAAAGCAACTAGCAACTGATTAAGGACTTGATCTAATAGGGTAGGCTAAGGTGTAAAGGTGTAACGAAACAAAATTTAGTGTAAGAAAAGATAGGAATGGCTCAGCGGGTTTTTCTAGGGGTATCTTAATATAAAAATGAGCGTAAACAAAAGGTTTATACGGGGGTTAAATAACTGGTGTGATTAGTTAATAACACATGTATAGGATTTTTGGTGTAATCCTAAAAATTTACCAGTTTAGAAAGGTCACTCCGTCTATTTAAAATAGTGGTTATTATTATGGTCTCGAATAGATATACCAAGCTAAGTTCTAAAGTTTACTACATCACCGGCACATTAATAAATTTGTGGAATTTAGGTAAAAATTAGGAAACGGATAA
>BQNB010188588.1:0-11937 GCA_026074375.1 Tanacetum coccineum | reverse complement strand
CTAAAAGAAGAGATTCTTTTTCCAGTAAAGCGTATTCCAAATGTTTGGGAAGAAGTTTCATCACAAGATTGGCCGGTGGATCTTGGATAGAATTCTTAATCCTTAAATTTTCCTCGAGGGGTAACTCTTTGAAATTATCCTTGACCTCTTCCTCTTGCTTAGGGATTTCTTTGATTTCGATTGCCATGAATTCTTTGAATTCATGATCGAGAGACGATTCGTTGATCTTTTATGATGTGGTGGAAAATGGTTGGGACTCATCAAGCAATGCATCAAGTTCTTCTTCCGTTACTTCGTCAATGACATCCACGCAGAAACATGTGTCATCATTGGAATGAGAAAATCACATAGCTTTATAGATTAAAAAGGTAATTCTATCATCTCCAACTCCAAGATTGAGTTCTTTGCTTTTGACTCGGATGATAGCATCAACGGTGTGCAGAAAGGTTCATCCTAAAATGAGAGGAACTTTGTCATCCTCCTCCATTTGCAGGATAACAAAATCAGTTGGGAATACAAATTTTCCAACTTAAACGAGCATGTTCTCCATAATTCCCATCAGATATTGGTAAGTATGATTAGCTAAGCGGATGCTCATCCTTGTAGGTTTCAAGGTGTTTCTCAAGAGTGAAGCATATAGTGAATATGGCATTAGGTTCATGCTTGTGCCAAGATCGGTCAAGGCGAGATATTCAACTGAACCTGCTATGGTGCACGGGATCAGAAAACTTCCAGGATCATCAAATTTAGGTGGAAGCTTGTTTTGAACAATTGTGAAGCATTCTTTATTTAAGAAGGCAACAGAGATTTGCTCCATCTTACTTTTGTTGCTTACGAGATCTTTCAAGAACTTCCTGTAATTTGGCATGCCAGCTAGGACATCAACGAGGGGTACATTAATCCTAACTTCTTTGATGAGATCAATGAATTTGGCATAACGTTCCTCTATCTTTTCTTTGCGTAGACGTTGAGGGTACGGGATTTTTGGCTTATACGCCTTGAGTGGCGGTGGATCACTTTGGTTTGTTTGGAAGAAGACGGTTTTACTTCCTTTTCGGCTTTGTCAACCTCATCATCACTATCATCGTGGATGACAGTAGTCTTAGCATTTAGGTTAACTGGTGAATCGTATGTCAAACCACTCTGTGTGAATACGGCATTCACATGCTCATTCTAAGCGAAGGGTGGACGGTATGGTTTATCATTCGTTGGGTTGGGTTTCAGATTAGTTTGGGTATTACTTGGGAGTGAACCAGTTGGTCAAGAGGAACATTGGTCGGAGAGTCGACCAAATTTTGTCTCAAGATCCTGAATCTAAGCTTGGTGATTCTTTTGTCGTTGCTTGACTTTGGTTTTAAGATTGAAGAACTAATTTTTGACAAAGTCATTCGATGATTTTTGAGCGACCATAAATTCTCGTATGGTTTTTTCAAAATCAGACTCATTGAACTTTGTTTCAGGTGTTGGTGGAATAGAAGGAATGTCCTCTCGAGGTTGGGAATTTTGGTTTTCATCTCTTGGTTGTCGGTCTCGCCAATTCCCGAAACTCCTACCGTAGTAGTTTCCTTGATATCCTCCTCCTCGGTAACCTCCGTAGGCATAGTTGGATTCTTCTTCTTTGGGACCTCCCATAGGCTTGTCTTCACACTCTGATGATGGGTGAGGACCTCCATAATTGTTGCATCCGTCTTGCATCTCTTTCATTTCTCCTTTTATTTCTTTGAATTGCGAGTCGATCTTTGTAGACAAGGCTCCATCTTTTCTATGAGTTTGGAATCGTTGCTACTTTCTGCGAAGGTAACGGTTTTATGAATGGGTTTAGCTTTCATGTCCTTAGACCAATCGAGTTTCAAGAGCACTCGATCTTCGAGCAATTGGTGTGCTTCGTTCGGGGTTTTGTAGAAAAAATTCCTCTGATACCTAGGATAGCTTGTGTAGCTTTGTCAAGTCCATGATAAAAGATTTGGATTATGGTTCCTCGTCCTAAACCATGTCCGTGACAACTACGAAGTAAGTCCTTCATTCGCATCCAGGCATCTATAAGGGATTAGTTAGGATTTTGGGTGAAACCTCAAATTTCTCCCATTAGTCGGTCGAACATTGCGGGCGGAAAGAATCGGCTTACGAAAGCTTGTCTCATTTGTTCCCAAGTAGTGATAACACCTGGACTTAGTTCGTTGAACCATACTTTGGCATCACCGGCTAGGGATGATGGGAAAAGTTTGAGTTTGATTGCGTCGGCATTGGTGTTACCATATCGGAACATTCCGCAAATCTCGATGAAAGGTGATGACCTTTAACGGAGAAGTTGTCTCCAAGGTCAATCGCGATGATAGCGGCCTCGGGAGTGGGTGCTATGGCTCGGTTGTTCCCCCACATAGGTTGATCGTCAGCCATTGGGAATGGTAGATCAAGAAATGGGCTGTAAACAACTAAGGCTTCGAAAAGGTTCTCAAAAGGTGGGTATTTAACTTTGGGAATTAGATTTTCAATGGGTATGAATGGGTTTCTTGTCTTCTTTTTCTTCTTGGTACGGTATATAAAACGTTCGAGTTCAGAATAAGGTGTAGTTGGTTCTTGTCCCGAAGAACGTGTGTTCATATAGGAGCAAAACACAACTAGGAATGAATTTAAGTAGCTTTCGCTTCTCAAAAAAGGGTATACTCGACGGTACAAGAAAAAGTTTCGGACTAATCAGAAGATCTCCAGTCGGGCGGCTAAGACTGCCAGCCGGGAGGCTGGTGGTGATCTGGTGTTCACGAGGGACGAGCCGGCCGGCTCGGTTGGTCAGCCAGGCGGCTGGCTTGTTCCTGTGGAAATAAAACTTAAAAATATTTAGCAAACATGATTCGGATATCTCGGATTGGTTCAAGCATGAAATTTAAAACTAAAACAAGATTAAATCCCCGACAACGGCGCCAAAAACTTGATGCGTGCGATACAGATAAGTTTTAAATTTATAGCACGAATACCAAATTTCTTAGCAACACATGCAAGCAAGTGTACTCTTCCGTAGATAGCAAGAGATTGTATGGTAAGCCGGGATCGTTGGCGGGGATTAGTGTGTTTAGGTGATTTAAAACTCCCTGCTAACAATTCTAACAAGTAAATAATGATTATGATAAAGATTCAAATGATTAAAAACTACACTTGATTAAACTTTTTTGGGAAGTCCAATTTGTGTGATTGTGATGAACATTTTAACATGTTAATTATAAGAATTAGATGGTGATCTAATCTATTGTTTTCAAAATCTTCAATCTTCGTCAAGACAAGGTGAACCTAAGTGCAACAAACAAGCTTTACGTTCCAATTAATCAATTTCAAGACTTACTCCATGTTTGAACTAGATTGATCAGTTCGTTACAAACAAGGTCCAAACACCTACAATTATGATTCTTGTTAGATCAATCCGCTTAAGAAATGGTTAATACAAAAGGTAGCCAATCATAGACAAAAGGCAACAATTGATTGGTTAAGAAGATCTCTTTTGTCCTATGATATGTTTAACAATCAATCCGGTTTGATAAAACAATGTCACATGAATCATAAGTATAGATGGATCTCAGAAAATAGCTTGAAATTGAAGAAAATATGTTATCACAATCATAATCAAATCATCACTCCTCAAACATCATTTAACCAAGTGTATAAAGATAATAGCCATTCATAGCAAACAAAGTCATATTTCCAGAAATTAAAGGATTCATAAACATGATTAAAAGGTTTTTACAAAGTATGTAAAGATTACAAGAAATGAGGCTTGAAATGCTTTCGATCTTTAGTCTTGACTCAGGATTCTTCGTACTCGTGTAAAACTTGATTTTTTCGTTCTTTCCTTCGCTTTTTAGTACTTGACTACAAATAAACTTGCAAACACACCTTGATACAACTAAGTAACAAAACCACATATAAATAGCCAAATAACTTGTACAAAAGTACGGATAACACTCTAAAAAAAAACATACTTAATTTGAGCGTATCACGCTAACAAAACCATAGAACCTAATGGACCCAAGCCACAATCGGTTTGAGCCAAATCTAATCGTCAACAAAGAGTATATTATTACGCACAGACCATGAATACAAAGTGCAGTACATACAAGCAACTGAGTCATTACGAAACTTTAATAAATAAAATAAACATCATATAAAGATATACAAATGACATCTACTTTATTTTTTTATAATGATTGTAAGTCAAATACACCTCGATTACTATGACGTATATTTAACAAAACATAATTTCATATATCATTAACATTTTTGATTTGAAATCTAATTTTGAGTCCTAAAATATACAAAGTGATATATAAATTGATGCCCTTAAGAACATTGAAGCCCTTAAAACATTGAAAGCCTTTTGCGGTTAGCAAACACATCATACACCCTCAGATTACGGCTCACTGCATACAAATAAGAATGTAGTATGCATAATTACCAACTTGTGGAAACTAGAAAAAAGGGGGGGTGTGATAGTTTACAGGTGTCTTTTTGTATTTAAAAGTTTGCTTTTCAAAATACTTAATTCGATTTAGTAGCTAATGTTCAACCAATTCAACAATAGGAATCAACAAAGTAAATATCTAAACAAATGGTAAATAACAATCAAGAACAACAATATAAAGAGGATGAAGAAGAACAAACAAACCAAGACAACCAAGATTTATAGTGGTTTGGCTACGAGCACATCTTCCGCCCTACAACTTCACTCCCCGAGTATCCTACTACAGAGATTTCCTATGTCAACAAGTCTCTCATCAGGCGTAGAAAACCTTTTACAAACGCTCGCATACGTTGTTTTCGACACTAACGCTAAAATGTCCCGAGTCTTAATCTAGCTAGAACCAATCTACCACTTCACAATCACTATACACTCACAAGATCTACACTATCAGATATACACACAATCCGAATCACACAATTACAAAATAATTACAATAGAGATTTGATACTTAGAAGAAGAGAGGAGAGATCACTAAATAACAAATATCTTCTAGTAATAACGAATGTTCACAATTGCACTTGAATAGAAAAGAGAAGATGAAGAAGAAGAGATTAGATCACTTGAAACAAGATCTAAGAATGTTAGTGATCAAAAGATTTAGAGAGAGAAAGAAGATTTTTAAAGAGAGAAAGTTATCTAAATTTTTTATGCTAAGAGGTATGTTTTTCTGCAAGGAATAGAGCAGTATTTATAGACAGGAAAACCCAACGGTCACTGGGGGTGGTCCCGGCGGTCCCAGATATATCTGGGGGCCGTCAGGCCTAAAAGGGGGTCGCCACTAGACTACGCTCCTATTTTTTTCTTTTTGTGGGGAAGTTTATATCTGGTATGGAAGTTTCTATTTTGGGGGGAAAAACCAATTTCAAATTTTATTATTTAAATAAACCATTTTCTTTTATTTAAAAATAATTATGTATTTTTATTTTAGTAAAAATTACTTTGTGAAAATGTAAATGGTTAAGAAAAATATTTTTTTTAGATCACTAATCAGGCTTAATAGATTTGTTTGTTCATACCATAATGTGATTAATCTTATAAATGGAATTTAACGAGTAATAATTTGTAAACTTTTATTTTATTGTAAAGTTTTTACATTTTTGTTATTATCAAAACGTTTGAAAAGTCAAAAAATAAAAAAAAACGTTTTTAGACATCATTTGTTTTTAAACAATCTCCCCTTTTTTTTATGATGACAAAATATAAACACATTTGTATAAAATTTAAAAGTTTACAAATATTAATTGAGTTGTTGTTCCATTTCTCCCCCTTATTGTCGAATTCAAAAAGGATAATCGTCAAGTAGTTGTAGAAAGAGAGAAGTCGACGATATCAAGACTCCCCCTTAATGTATGCCCCCCCTCGTTTGGGGCACCAAGGATCGATCTTTACAAAAATTGTAGCAACAAAACAAAGTAGAGGTATAAGTAGAACAGACACAGGTCATAGCTTTCAACAAGTATAATATAGAAACAAAGTTAGAGGTACAAGTGCAAGACAAATATCTTAAAACATAAAGTGGCTTCATTCATTACTTAATAAGCTCATACAAGAAGCATTGATTCAATGAAAATAGAACTAAGACTTAATAACTTAAACATACTACAAAAGGTAGATAAAGATATCATGGCATAATTCCTAGATGATCCTTGATTCATAGGAAATAACTTAGAGCAAAAGGGTTAGGGTGACCAATTATGTGGTGATATGACCTAAATTTTAAGGGTTAGGTGGAGAGAGTGAATTTATGGTGGATGTGAGAAGATACTCAAGGTGAGCAAACATTAGGTTCATTTCATCCCTAAGAGAAAAGATAAGATTGCGGTTGTGAAAACAACAAAGACATGTTGACCCATGATAGTTAAAGTTAACGGGATGACCCATAAGAGGTGGTTGTAGTTGTGGTGAAGGTGGTGATGGAGTATCAAGAATGTGATCAAGAGGAGTGATTGGTGACAAAGAAAGTGTGATATCCAAAGAAGGATGACTTTGAAGTGGTTGAGGGTTTGAAGGTCTAGGAGGAACATCCGAGATGTTGTCAAGCAAAGGGTTCAAAGGTTGAGGAGAAGTTGGTTCATTTGATGATGGTGGTGAAATTTGAAGTTTTGATTGAAAAGAAGAAGATGTGTTCTCTTGGCTTGATGAGGTTTGATTGGTTGATGGAGTTTTTGATGGTGCATTTGGAGGAGTTGGAGATGAAGAAGTTGTTGTAGGAGAAGGTGTGGTGGTGACATCTTCATCACTAGAAATGTTAACAAATAGTTGTCTAGGAGGGATTATGGTTAGTTTGATTTTCTTGGAAGGGTTAGAAGAAGAGGCTTGAGTGGAATCCATGGTAGGATGGTTTGAAGAAGATGAAGATGATAAGAAGAGTGGGAAGGATGGCTTATTTAATTAGGAGGCATAGGATTGAAGTGGTAAAGCATGAGGATTAAGAGGATATATTCTAAAAGTGGTTTAGCAAAATGCAGGAAGTTTAGCTGGGCCTAGAGAAGAGAATAGTCAACTGCACAGAAAATGAGGTAGCCACAGTGAAATTTCCGTGACTCTGATGGCGGTCCCATAATTACATGGCGGTCCCAGATATATTAGGGGGCCGCCTAGTATTTATGAGGGTCGTTTTCTGGAGGAGCAAAATTTTTTCAGTTTTTCAAATTTTGTAAAATATGTCCAGAAAAAGTTTCCAAAAGATACCCTTTTGCAGTCAATCCTATTTTTCCAGGGATCATCTAATATCTAACAATCACATTCACAAGATTGACTATTCTAAATTCTATTAAGGAGACACATATAGGTATATGAACTAAGAGATAATCAAGCATGATATAAGTAACTATATTGTATCAAGATGCATGCATGAATAATGACTAAGAGAAGTTATACACGGACTAGAGTAAACTAGATGATAGTCAAGGTAATAGTACATAGCAATAATAATAATAGTACGTATGTGTTGGTCCCAATTAACTACTAATGATCGAATTCCTTAAGCTTGTTTAAGGTTTAGTTATGATAGATAAATCTAACACAACTTAGTTTAAGAAACTTTGTTTGATAATACTAAAGATTATGCGGAATCTAATATTTAATATAAGAAGAATTCTTCAGTAACACAAAACAATATAATTTCAACAATAAAAGCTCTAATATTTTTATTACAAATAATATGAATACTCTCCTAGTATTAGGGTTACAAAACCTTGAAGCTATGAGTTATACGACTTAGATACATAAACAAAAGATTTCTAAATAGCAAACTCTATGCCCTAGGACCTCCTTTTATACACCAAGGAGTCCTAGTCGATTTACAATATATTACTAAAACTTAGATTAGTCTCAAAGATCTATTCTATAAATAACAATCCTTATCTCATAAGTAATCTTAATCTTCAAGCAATCTTTATCTTTCACAGTTATAACTTGTACCAGCATTAACTTTTAACAAGCAGTAGTAACTTATACACCAGCAGCATTAACTGTGTACAAGCAGTAGTAACTACTTAGAATATTTTCTTCAATCTTTACCAGTAGTACTAACTTTACTCTAGCAGTACTAACATATACAAGTAGTAGTAACTAGCAGTACTAATATACACTAGCAGTACTAAGTTACACTAGCAATAGTAACTATGAACTAACAATACTAACTACTTAGCATATTTTTCATTAGAGTTAATGAACAATACTAACTTCAGCTTAGCAGCAGTAACACAAACCTTAGCAACAGTAACTTTAAGATCATCATGAAGTCTTTTAATCCCAACAGTGCTTTTGTATGCAACCTATCATTCAACTGGATCTAGTGATACAGACCAAGTAATTTAGATGCCGAGATGGCTCTCCATATAGTGATTTATACATCTAGACCAATAGGATCACGAATATTAACCTATCTTTACCCTTAGATTGTGAGCTTAGTTTGATCGCATGTGACCCTTAGGATCAACGAGTACGTTCTCAATTAATTGGTAAAGACTTGGTTAGTGGACTAATAGTGTATGAATTGCCTTTAAGTAGTAAGTGGGTAAAGTCTCTATGAGTTAGGCTTTAACAAGATCACCATTGCTTTAATCTCTAAGATAGATTATAATCAACAAATAAGAATGCTTTATGCGGATACGTTTAATTGTGAAAGAATTCTTCATATCTAGGTCTTTGGAAGAAGTACCGCCTAAGTCTTAAGAATGATATGCCGCCTCGAGGTAAGTAATCATTGCACTAAATAAACAAATAAACCATCTGATTGGATTAATAATGGTTAATACAATTTTCTTATATTTGGATAGACCGCTCTTTTATCTTCTGTTAATTTGATTGAGTGAGTTTTAGTGTCTTAAGTTGATTTTAGTCACTACAAAACCCGTGCCAGTCTCTCAGGCTGAAAACACCCTTATCCGTTAGAATTAGGATTAACATAGGTTTAGCATAGGTTTAACACAGAATAGAACTAGCTTAGTTTAGATAACCAAAATATTAATAAATTGAAAGATTGTTTCTCGCTCTTACTGATCGACACCCTACTTACCACAAAACTCCCATCTGATTGGGTACACTCCCCGTTAAAATGTTGGTTTTGGTAAAGTCGGCAAAATATAAATATAAAACTTGAAATCATAAAATCACACACATTACTACAACACATCATCCATGAAAATGAAATTGACATCATTTCTTTTCTCTCTAAGAATCAAACATTCTCCCCTTTATAAACAAACATACTCCCCCAAAATAACCCATAAGCTCCCTCAATCCAACAAATTTGAGTTCTAACATTCTCATGAAGGCTGAAAGGAAACTTTTGTCGTTATAAGATTCGTTAAAGTAGTCATGCTTATGAAAGATAGTTATGTTGTAGTTGTATGTTGTAGAAAATGAATTGAAAATTATCAGAGTAAGAACCATCTTCCACTTTAACCATGAAGTTCACACATCACAAGATCATGCTTTGAAATTCCTGATGAAATATTTAAAAATAGACCTTGTGTGTAAAAGCAGTTTCTTCTTTATTCAAAGCTTCTCAACAAGCTCTGATACCACTTGTTAATCCCACTTGAATAGATCTTGAATTCCTTAGCTTGTGTAAGGTTTAGTTATGCAAGGTAAATCCTACACAACTATGGTAGAAACTTTGTAAAATATATCAAAGACTATGCGGAATCTAATCTTTGATCAATAAGAAGAATATGCAATAGAACAGTAATTTAATAACTCACAGATTAAACAAACAAAGTTCAATTAATTTAATACGAATACTCTAAACGAGTATTAGGGGATACAAAACTTGAAGCAATATAAGCAATATCAAAACAAAAGATTTCTAGATAGCAAACTCTGTACCATAGGACCTCCTTTTATAGACCAAGGAGTCCTATTCGATTTATAATATATTCCTAAAACTTAGAATATTCACTATGATCTAATCTATGAAAAACTCATACTTTTCACGTAAGTAATCTTGATCTCTAATCAATCTTTATCCTTTCTTATGTCTTTATCCATTCTCTTTTGATAGTACAAACTCTTTTAACAGTCTTAATCTTTAAGTAGTTGTAACTTTTGTACTAGCAGCATTAACTTAGCACAAGCAGTAGTAACTTATACCCCAACAGCATTAACTGTGTACAAGCAGTAGTAACTACTTAGAATATTTTTTTAATCTTCACCTGTAGTACTAACTTTACACTAGCAGTACTAACATATACTAGCAGTAGTAACTAGTAGTACTAGTATATACTAGCAGTAGTAACTATGAACTAGCAGTACTAACTACTTAGCATATTTTTCATTAGAGTTAATGAACAGCACTAACTTTAGCTTAGGAATGTTGTTTGATGATATGATAGGTTCGACAAACCTAACTTTCTTGTCCTTGTTCATTGGTGTGACAGCAACTAGTTTCTGAGTAGGTTTCGTTAAACAAGGGCATGTCTTAGAGACATAAACTAACAATTACTGAACGTGTTTTGTAAACATGCAAGCAGATTCTAATAAAGGTTCACTAGGATTCTGTTTTTTAGCACATTCTACAAGTCCACGAAGGGTGTCAGTATTTTCTATAGTCTTCTCAAGATAAACCTCATGGGCATCCCTATTGTTCTTAAGTCTATGAGAAATAGGATTTATGTCTAGTTTGAACATTCCTGGAGCAATAGTGGTGGCAATAGGTGTTGAAACAGCAGTATTGACAACATTCTTTCCTTTAAGTTTCCTTAATTCATTTTTCAATGCTGCAGGTGTGTGTATGTGTGTGTATATGTATATATATGTATAGAGTTGGGGTAAAATAAAAAGAAAGTTATAATAAAAAGGGTAAGAATAAACCACACGCTGCCACCTGTCCCTTTCACCCCCGCCCCTTAAATTATATCCATAAGGGTATTTTCATCATTTCACGTCTACACATATATAAACCTATTATTCACCTTTTATTCTCATTCATCTTTCATGGTCTATTCTTCGTTCTCTATAACAACCCGCAATTTTCATAAATGTAAATATCCATCTATTAAGTTAGATGATGTACAATCTATCAATTATATATGAACTCACCTTTTTCAGGGAAATTTTTCGCTTTATTACATTACTTACTTTGCCAATATCTCAATATGCAATATTTCTTGCATAACTAAAGTTAACAAGCTCACGCAACCTAACTATGGCAATCCTATCTTCATATATGTCAAGCAAACATCATAATATGTCAAGTCAATATCATAATATCATTCTTACAAAGTACATTACTCATATAAGGTACCATTTGCAACATTATATCAAAACAGGCTTTAAACCGTTATCGTATGCCTCTAAACCCTAATTCCATGAATGATTAATATCTAAAGTGAATGAACAAGCTACTAAAGCATATGTACAAAAAATATAACATCTCATTTGAAATATAAAATCTCTTCAAGTCAAAGTACAAGTCTTTAAAAGCTCAATATATAAGTCATTAAGTATGATCTCCAAAATAGCCGTTTTACCTCCGTTTTCATTCTAATCTCTTCACCACCACTTGTGTGCAAGCTACTATACCCAATATATAATGTGTAAACCCTAATTATTCTATTCATAAACCTTCATACATCTTTTTACACTCAAAACCCTAATTCAAAACCCTAAACCCTAAAACCGAGCTAGTTTCTAAACTATGACCCGTTTCTTGATTTTTATCCATTATAAACTCAAACCAACTCTCAAATAAGTGATAATAACATAAATTACAACATTATCAATCACTTTTCATTATCATTTCACCATATTAACAACAATGTACAAGAAATAAAATTAGAAAACCCTAATTGTGCCCTAATTATAACTTTTGACTTGTTTACTCATTTCTACCCATATTAACCCAAACCACCTATCAAATTTTGATTATAATCCTTAATATAAGTCTTAGGATCAGTAACCTAACATTCTTAATCAAATGTACA
>BQNB010188586.1:0-11937 GCA_026074375.1 Tanacetum coccineum | reverse complement strand
TAATATAAGCCCCAGCCCCAGCTCCAGCCCCAACACAAGCCCCAGCCCCAGCTCCAGCCCATTTTGCCAAACATACCCTAAGTCATTTGAGTATTTCTGTATACATGAATATCAAATAAATCCTAAATAATCTGAATTCACGAACTAAACCGCACAAAACAATCAGTTTTACCCAAGCATATGAACAACTAAAGCTAAGAAATATTCGACAAAAGATTGAGCTAAAAATTGTGCCACACATGGTTCAAAATCCTGGATCCGCCACTGGCTCACCGCTAGCTCTTAATGCTCTTAAACGCTTTGCGCCAAACACACTCAATATGTCGTTGATATAGAGTTGTATAATATATAACAAAATTAATAATGTTGCAACATTAAAACTGAGTTCGATCACTACGTTTTACTCCATGATCCTATTTTAAGGAACAAATCTCAAGACAATTTTCAACATTTTTAATGAATTTCGTAGTATATCAAACTATCAAAGTAAACTCTATTTCAAGTAAAGAATAAATAAATAATATCCAAGATTTTCTTGCTACATTTTTTTTTTGTTTTTTTTGAACGGCGGCTTGCATTAAAAACTAGCAAAAGCTAGATGAAGAGATTACATAGAAGCTAAAGTTTCTATAGGGTTTGTTAACTAACCTATCCAACTAATCTTACATTTAGGATTTCTAGAAGAAAACCACAAAAAAGATTGAGAAATAATGAAGTCCCAAAGAGTAGTATTTTTAGGGGGAGGACAAGAGAAGAGCAATTGATTCCGAAAGTTTCATATAGACCAAAAAAGAGTCCCCCTACGACTTCAAGAGCCGAACGGGCCATGGCAGCAACACGCACAACATCAAGCCAATCGTACCATTCCGAGATGTTGGCACAAATCGGAATATCCAAATCCCACCACTTAGCCAATAGAGACCATAAATCTTTAGCCATCTCACAATTGAAAAAAAATGTGATTCGCAGTTTCGACTTCAAGCTGGCACGTTTGGCATAAAATAGAGTCAATCTGAACGCCCCTCCTATCTAAGTTAACCATGGACGGAAGCTTATTCAGATGTAATCTCCAAAGAAACACGTTAACTTTGATGGGAATAGTGCGATTCCATCGAGTAGCCACAGAATCAGCCTCTAACATTGTGTCATCCACAAAAGCTCGAGCAGAAGCCACCGAGAACCCACCAGCGACATCGAGAGACCATTGCCAAGTGTCTCTTTGGTCCGTAAGAGACACGCTCCCAATAACAGCTTTAAGATCATCAAACTGAGTCATTTCCGCACCTCCCCCAGGAAACGCCTGCTATGAAAGTGTTACGAACTACTTTACAAAGTAATCCGAGTTAATCTATTAAATCCTCTTTCTTCTATTTGTCGAGCTTTAATTTCTTCGGCACACCGTAAAGTTTTTTCGATATGATAACCACCACCGATGCTAACTTCTCGTTCTAAATGGCAACAATAGCTCTCAAAAACACTCACATTTACATGCATTTTGAAGTTCATCATAAATAGAAAATCAAGCTCCAAGCTGTTCATTTCTTTTGTTGTTATTCCACCAACTCTTGCAAAATATGAATTTCTATAGTTCCTGCAATTTTATATCACAAGAATAGTGAGAACAATTATTAATTAGACCCCACAAAGTTATTATACTTCTTTCAAATGTCAATGTATCGATTTTAAAATTGCTGGAATGATATACATTTTGGTGATTCTAATAAAAAATGTTGGGACAGAAACAACAAGCAAATTATTGAGAGCTAGCTACCAAATTAAAAGCATCAACTTCAATTATATATCACGAAAGATACATGTTTAAATCATATAAAATCTAGAAATATACTTTTATAATGCGAACGTTAATTTTTTAAACGCTATCAAATTTCAATCAAAGATTCTTAGTTGACAATAATGTCTAGCTAGTAGTTAAATTTGTCGTTATACACGCAGGAATTCATATTGCATTAAACTATGCATAATTCAATCAATCTTGCAGGAGTATTTACTACTGTAAGTACTGAATTAAAAGTGGATTTTATCACAGTTGAGAACCAAAAACTTACATGTCTTCAACATATTTAGAAGCCACCATAATAGTTGTGATAAGAAGCCTATGAACATTGCGACCAGTGATCCTGAACTCGGGTTGTGACCGACAAAATCTATCGATATAAACATACGCCACAACATACACCGAAGGTCCAGCTTTAGTGTACTTAAAAATTCTCTCAAGATATGATTGTATGGTCATGTCAGGTGTCTCATAGCAATCAAAAACCCTAATTTTCGAAGACATGTTGGCACCATATTTTCTACCAATTCTTTCATTTCTAGCTAAAGTTCTTTCCATTAAAGAAGCAAGAACTGAGATGACCAAAGGTGTGTTTGAGTCATTTTGGTATGTGTATGAATACACATCGTTCCTAAGCTTTCTTGGAGATATAGCCATGGCAAATCACAACAGACCTTAGATTTTCGCAAGAACGAATGATTTGAGAAGAGGGTTTTCGTGCTTGTTTGATTTGGAGTGGGATTTATGAGGGTTTTATATGCATATAGGAGTGATGTATATAGAGTTGGTAGAATGAGAAGGGGGTAAGAACTTGGCAAATGGAAGGTGGTAGGAAGGAGTATGATTTGGAGATTATAAATTTCAGTATCTCTTTGTAATGATAAAGTACAGACACACCAGCTATTAATTTCATTATTTTAACAACCTTAAAATATGATTTTGTCTTTTTGTGATAAGGAGACGATTTAAACTACTTTAGGTGACCGGACATGGAAACTAACGTGCGATTTAGGTTTATTACTGCACCGAAGCAGCAAACATTTTCTAATATTTCACTTTGGTACGTAAATTTTAAAAATATGAGCAAAGGTATAATATGCTTTCATAAATTGTTTCATTATGCATAGCGTATAGTCACATTATAAATTATAAATGGTGACACGTGTCACATTTTCTAGTATTACAATACATCAAAATTTTCATATTGTAACACTTACAAAAGTTTGTTACTTTAAAAGTCGTTGCTATTTTACGGCCAAAAACCCCATTAGTAACAGAAGAAGTAGATAAAATCAATTTGTTAATGAAAAAAAGTTCTTTTTTTAGACATCGCACAGCCGGGAGAGATATCCTTAACCAGATAGCAATTGCAAATCCCACGGACAAAGGCAGATTGGAGAGGGTGGTTGGTTCTAGGGTAAAAGCTATAAACACTCATTATACATCACCGTTGTGGGTAATTTGGTCATTTCATCCATCTTCATCATCTACATTATAACTTCACACAATCATCATAAATTCCGGTGAAAAAACCCAGATTCTGACCAACTGATTTTTTTTAATACATACCCTTTCTTCAAATGCACGTTCATCTCCTAAACCGAAATTAACCATGGAGTTAATGATCTCCTAAAAAACCCATAAGGGGCGGTTTATGCTCATTTTTTAAATACCACAAAACATTTTTTGTTCTTGTTCCTCTCTCTCAAACTGCGACACCCTCAAGAACAAGAATCAAAAACCCGTTTGTCAAGCAAAAGGTAAAACTAGAAATGTGTTTATTGTCATCTATACAACCAATCTCTAAAGGAAATTCGTTCAAAATAGTCTAAATCGCTCGAAATCACTTAAAACGAATTAGGGTTCATGAAATCAAAGTTGAGTTTAAGAGCAATTAACCATGGGGTTAATGATCTCTTAGGTGTATATAAGCTAGTTCTAATCCAGTTTTGAATGGGTTGAATCCATGTGTGTGTAATGAGTGATTTTTGATGCGTTTTTGATGTGTAATCAGTTTTGAATGGGTATGTTTAAGGTTGTGGGTTTGTGATATTTGATGTTTTTGGAGCCCCTTGATGCCTTAGGAACACTTTGTTGATAGGTTGTATCACAAATTAAATATGGTTTGATTGTTTGCATCATTCGGCTAAAAAGTGTTTGGATGGCTGGAGGTGGTGGTTCTGTTGGCGGTTAGAGGTGGTGATGATGGCCAATGAAGAAGACAAAGAAGTCAAAGGGTAAAAATGTGTTTTAATGTGGTTCAAAGGAATTGTTAAGCATAATGAGTCAAAATTGTGATGTATAATGAATTGTTTAAAAATTCACAAAACATAATGAGTTACATTGGTTGGGTGGCATGATAATTGGTTGGGTGGATTACCACTTTTTGAAACATTCCCAAGGTTGTATAGGTTGGATACCAACCGAAACTGCCATGTTTCTGATAGATGCCCAACTGTGATGCTTAATACAAGTTCTGAATCCTTCCTTGGGCCTACTATCTCGGCTATGGGCATTGTGCACCCACCTGGTTTGGTCTTCCATTGGGCTTGGAGAAAGGAGCTACGTTATGCTCCTGAAATTGCTGATTTAGGTGACATGGTAAGCTTATTATCTCAACTCCACCTTTCTCATATGCAAGACACTTGGACCTGTACAATTGATAACTCAAGAATGTTCTCGGTTAAGAGCATATGTTCCCTTATCACCCATATGTCGACCTCTTTAGTGGATCAGCCAATCAGATGGAACAAGGGGCTTCCATCCAAAGTTAACATCCTCACTTGGCGTGTTTTAAACAGAAGATTACCTACTAGAGTGAACATCGACCGAAGAGGCATAGACATAGACTCTATTAGATGTCCGATATGTGATGGGGATTTGGAATCAGAAGACCACCTTTTTGTCTCTTGTGTGATTGCGGTAGAAATTTGGAAGAACATCTTGGATTGGTGGGGGATATCGAACGTGGGCATCAACAACCTTTATGATGTTATCAATTTGGCAGATCGAGTGCCTCTCGAGCCTAAACACTCTAATTTCTTCGAGGTGGTTGTTCAAACAGCCATATGGTCCATTTGGAGATTTAGGAACAACATGACTTTTTCTCAAAAACGACCGAACAAACACTTGCTCTTCAACGAGGTGAAGATGCTCTCATACAACTGGATCTCAAGTAGATGTAAAAAAATCCTTTCTTAATTGGATTGAGTGGTACAATAATCCGTGTAATGCGCTTTCACCTCTTCTTTTGTAACTTTTTTCTAGCTCCTTGTTAGTTTTTAATACAATCGTCGTTCAAAAAAAATAATGAGTTACATTGGTGAGTAGATAGAGTATTTATAGCTTTTGCCTTTGGTTCTATTGCGATGACATGTGAGGTGATCCCGGATATTAGATGCCGGGAATTTTTTTTGTTAAGAACATCCAACGCCATATATGAACATCACATCTCCCAAGTCTCAACTCTCAACCATAAAATTGTAAAATAAATACGTTTGCTTTTACGAAATAGGAAATATACTCAGTTTACATGAATACATGATCATACGTTTCTATTAATGTCTCCATTGTCCGACGAGTAACTTAAAATCTATATACATCTATTACGTGCATTAAATGATACGGAAGGATATGATGCTATTAATAGACCACGTTGAAACTGTGGTGTACCAGTAGATTATCATCATTGTGTTGCAGGGCTAGCTCATCGTACTATTTTCAATTATATCATTTTGCAAATCACACATGTCCGGAATCTGTGCAAGTGTTAGTCTGTGAGATTTTGTAAATTCAAGGAGGTACCATGTCAATTTGAATAATTAATATATGTAAGCATATGCATGCTTCAATTTCGATCTTTAGATTAATTGTTCCTATTTCAATAAGAACATAGACTAACATGTTTAATTGTAAACTTAAATTTACGTGTCATCGTCTTGTTAAGGACATCACAACTTCAAAAACCAATAAACCAACTTCACGCCAAGTAATTTAAAAATTATTCACATGTTTAGGTGTATCAGTCTTTTATGTTATGAGTATATCTGTCTATCCATAGCTTTTTTTAACCATGGTAAATAAACAGTATCTTGCCGACAGTGTAGAATGAGAAAAACATGTACGGACAAAAGAAATCGTTCCCACAAAGAGCCGGCAAATAAAAAAAATAAGATCGTTGGGAACAAGAAGATTTGAGTAAGATGGTGACTTGAAGGTTAGTACAATACAAGTTACACGTGCAATAGGCACATTTCAGTCTTTACATACTTACTTTGACTTAATGACCGGCCTAGAGGTTATACAAGTCAAAGCTACCTTTTGCTAATCGCGTTATTTGGTATTAGCTTTGAAGATTAAAATTATTTTTGATGGCGTATAGGCTTGTGAAAGCAAAAATTCACACGAAAACAACATACAAAGAATTCGATAAAAACCCTTAAATGTGCCCAAATGGGATTTAAAAGACAAACACTTTTTTCTTACGAGTATTCAATAATTCATAACTATCCTTCAACATAAACATATTACAATTATTTATACTCACATAAACTCTTGGAAAGAAAGCGAAAATCTTTTCTAAAACTAATAATAAAGAAACAAATCATAATTTATTACTATTAATAATCTAAATAATAAATCCTTATATAAAAAATAATATAATGATTAATACTTTGTATTAAAAGATAGATTATGACAATTATAAAGTGTCCCATTTACCATTCCATCTACTCAAACTAACTGACTTAACTTCCGTGTTAACCGAAGAATCGGCGGCTAAGCTAGAGGAGTTAGAGCTTCAACATTCCCTGCATCATTCTCCCCCTCTTGGAAAAAGACTCGTCCTCGAGTCTTGTCTTTCCAAGTCTTAAACTCTTACACTTTCTAACCCCCATCCGTTTCCTTACCACGACTTGTCTATGAAGAATCACGCGCCATCGTGCGAACCCATTCAATAAGATCATCCAGGTAAAGTGACATCAATCTCCACTCACGTGACCGTTGCCTCATTTAGCGACTCTACGATTGGCTTGTTTTAGGAATCCGTCTGAACTTCCTTCACTTGTTTAAGTAGGTCTTTATTCGTTACAACACGTAGTCCTTGTTGGTTTGCTATATCGTTGCTTCGACCGGCGAATCTATGATTTACATAACCATTAGGTCTTCCACGTCAACAAATTTGTGGGATAAATATAGCCATATGTATCAAATTTAGGCAGAAAAATTAGCAACTTCAGACTACTTTATCGTGTTGTAGGAAACTCAAATGGCAGATCCGAACGGTGAGATTTTAGATCTATGACTTTTGTACCTTGTAACCAAAAATCAAAACGATCCAACGCTTAATGAATCTGTGATGTCAATTCTCTCGCAGCTTCGCAGGATGTGACGAACTGAAACGAATATCTCTTTTCTCTCTATTTTTTTGATCGAAAAGAAAGGCTATACTATATACTGGAAGAGAGTACATCTTCGGTTACAAATTTACATGAACATTCTTGGACTCTACTTTCTAAAATTATCTCGCCACTACATCCCAAAGCCCAAGTAGCTATACTATGAGCAACCTTGTTCCCCTCTCTTTTAACAAAAGACCAACTGCATAACTGAAAAGATAACGAATTACATGTAATCTACGCAAATATACTCGCAATTTATGGAAGGATAGTCCCTTTTTAAGCGCATTAACTAAACACATAGAGTCTGACTCAAAAATTACCTTTATATAACCTTTGTTGTTTGCATGGTTTGTCGCCCACAAGATAGCTTTAGCTTCGGCCTCCAATGGGGAGCTTGCGAAGCATTCAACCCGGGCACATGATAGGAGCACCTCCCCAGATTCATTTCGAGCTAAAAAACCCAAACCAGCTTTACCCAACTCTTTTATCCAAGATGCATCACAATTAATTTTGATGTAGTCACCCTGTGGTTTAGCCCACCTAAGTGAAGCTTCATTTGATGTGGAAAGTCCGCGCTCATTCCCTATGTGGTAATCTACAAACAGTTGTCTTGCTAAAACTTCCACTCTCGTGTCCCTTTCACTTATCTGACCATGGAATTGTCTATTTCTTCTCATCTACAAGCCCCATAACGTCATTAAAAATTTCTCCCATCCCATACGAAACTTACTCAAAATCACATGGCAAAAATCATCAAGCGTAACAGCCCCAACAGTGTCATAAAACTTACCAATGCTGCAACGATCCCATACTTATTTTGTTTGTGGGCACTTGAAGAAGACGTGTATGACATCTTCCCCTATATGGCGACAATGTGTACCAGAAACCAATGCTAAGTTCAGCCCCCGTGATTGCAAGTTATCAATGATAGGAACATAATTTTTCCAAACACGCCATAAAAATAATTTGACTTTGATAGGAACTTTGCTTTCCATATAGCTCGCAACAAGGTATTCGTCTCTTCAGGGAGATTTTCCATTATATCTTCAGATGTTTCAAGTGCTATGTAATAGGCCGACTTGCATGAAAATTGACCTCCAAGGCCGTTATGCCAATAAAGAGTATCAAGCCTTGAACGGCTGTAGAATATCTTAACACATATAGTATGGAATTCGTTTAAAGTTTTAGAGAGAGAAAGAGGTGGTTGGATGAACACTTAGAGAGAGAAACAAAGAAGAGAATATTAGATTAAGTATGTGAGAAAAATGAACAACCATCCCCCTCTCCATGTGTGGAGAGGGTATAAATACTCCATGCTAAATCGGCCATGGGCTTACACTTGGGCTTTCCATGTGTCTTTGGCCCGGTTAGCTTACTAACATTACATATGATTACTTTTACGAGCTATGACTAACTATATTGGTAGTGACTGATACTTTTCGTGTTTCTAACAATCTCCCCCTAAGGGAGGTCACTCCAATTTACAAAAATTTAAACCTAGAATACTATGATTTGACTTTAGTCTTGAGCTCGTAGTCTTTAACTTCAATCATTAACTTGTGATATGTTGTAGTGATCATTGACTTTAGGCTTTGACTTGCATCTTTGACTTGCATCTTTGACTTGATAGGAATGTGATCTTGAACTTCTTGAGATCAACAACCAAGCATGATCTCTTATCATCATCTCGTGATCTTTTGCCTACTTGTGATCTTGTAACTCTTGGCCAACATGCTTGTACTGTTCTTGATGTTGAAAGTGTGTGTAACCATCTTTCTTAATATTCTTTAACTTTAACACTTTGTCACTTATGGAGGACGTACGGTATCAACTTAATACTTCGTCGCTTCAAGAAAGACGTATGGTATCAGAGTATCGGAAGTCTTGAAACATGTACTTGAGCTTTCATGATGTCTTTATATATGTCGACTGAGTATGAGCATGTGGCTATGAATCTTGTGAGTCTGCTGGAACCAGGTACCTCCACGTCCATCTTTATATATTCTTGAAATAAAATAGTTAGCAATAAATCTGAGGGACGAATATGGCTTTGTCATTCGCCCGTGTTTGGTTGGAGTAACCTTCGAATCTGTGAGGATCGACCTGTGATCAGGTAGATTCAATTTAAAAAGAATCTCCTTGACAGGATTTCCAACTGTAGTATTGAATCTTTGTAACACAAATGTATTAGATTCATCGTACTCAGCATGTTCTCATTATCGGAACGTCTCAAAGCAGACAGCACGATAAGAGTGAACCAACGAGTTACTATCTCACCGATTGAAATAAAAATTGATTTGAGAAAAAAATAAATCGACATGTCACTTGCTAAAGTGTTTTTGTGACACATCAAGAGTTTTAAGCATTTCAAAATTCATCAATCGTCAATTCATCAACTGGAACAAGTTTGATTCATATAGAATCGCACAATCGTTTTTTTCTAGTTGTCACAAGCTTGATTCGTATAGAATCGCATAAGTCACCTACCAAGAGCTTGTTTGATGTTGGCTCTAGAAGGATTTCCATCGTCATTGTGAATAACTTTTGTATCACTCTGATGTTCTGGAAAAATCACAAAGATAATGCGTAGGACTCTTAAATCATTACTTGTTTTCACAATGTGTGATCAACAAATACATTCAAATGGTGTCCTAATGAGATTTATGGATGATCTCTTGGCTCTAGACTCAATAGTACACATTTGGTTTTAGTGATCAGAGGCTGGAGCTGACTGTCACCTTTTCAATATCAACTAACTCGGAGTGAGAAAGTTGATAGAAATGCGTGTAATCTCTGTGAGAAATGAAACAGAAATCTTTTGAGAGATTCTGAGTGGCTAGGGAGGGTTGTGCATTGCATCACTGGGTCCATGATGTCAGTATTTAATGTTAGCAATCATCTTTGCGATTCTTGACAGCAAATGTATTGACCCGGTTTCTGCCTAAGTGTAAGGAGGGCTTCTTTCTTTTCACCCTTTATCTTAACTTTTCTTTTTAATTCTTGACCCCCTTTAGCGCTTACCGAGACTTCATAACTAGTACCTTGTTAGGTTTGTTCCAGTACTAGCTCCATCTCAGTCGGCACTTTTCCTTTATTCTTACTTTTACTCCTTTTTTTATCATACCTATGGACTTCTATACTAACTAGTGGAATGTTCCTGGGTAGATCCCTTTGGTTTTAGCTGGATCGTAAAAACGAATACCTAGTCTAACCCACCTTATAACTTCTAAGTAAATTACAAACATGGTCTGTATTTTGTTATCATAACAGCCTTTAAAATCTTTTTAATGCTCCCTTTTAACATGTGCACGAAAGATTTTAGCACATATATGGGAAAGCGTACACTTGAGATCTTAAAAATCACATTATAAGCCATATATTTTAATCACATTTTCTCCCCTTATCAAAAATGTCAAATCTCTTGATATTTTGGATATCAATTGATTCAAATATTCAAGGTTTCAGGGAAAAAATGTCCAATTATTAGCAAGCCGATAATTAGAACATTTTAATGCTCCCCTTCAAATTATGAGGGAATTATATGGTGTTTGAGTATGTTAATTTGAAAAAAATTGAATTTACTAAGAAATTCTTGAAAAATTCATACTCAAACACTATATATGCCTAATTTTTAAGTCTGCACTACATATATACATATACACAAGTTTATAAAATATACGAAACGACCTTATGTTGACGAACACAATATGACAAAGTCATATTGTTCATTGAAGTAGCCGGAGGTCAGTTCCGTAGTGCCTTTCACCAACAAACTTTTCGAGACTCCTCGTCATCCTTCTTTCTTTCAACTACTTGTCAATTGCCTTTATCATGATATTAGCTCTTTTCTTCTCCAATGTACTCTATCTTCTCTTTGGTAGGTACTTCATTCGGATATTCTTTGTGATGTCATCCAGCGAGGTTCGAAGCCCAGTTAATGTCCTATCACTGAACTTGTAGAGTTTATCTGATCGCATCAATCTGTTTCTCCCATTGTTGTCGACATAGATGAATCCTTGAGGGTCTTGATATGGAGTGTATGGGTCCCTTTCCCTGATGCCGGATTTGGTAGTTTATGGCTTGGTGACGTTGATCTTCTTCTGGTAACTTTCAACTCCGAGTTGAAGATCTTCGACTCGCTTCTGAATAACCAAGCTTCTGGTGAACATTCTTAAAGCTATTGCGAAGTCAGAAACGTCATTGCCCGAGAGATTTGTAAGCCGATTCTGAACAACAAGGAGTAGCATGTCCTCAATGTCATTGATACGAAGACATGGAAAGTTTCCTTCCTTGAATCTGTAAAGGTCGTTATCGGCTCTTTTTACTACAATCTCTTCTAGCTACCCATACCCATGTTTCTTCATTACCTTGACCTGAGTTACTACCAGAATACGTTTCGTAGAATATACATCATGTCTTGATTGCAGGCCCCGTGCATATCCATAGAAGGTCTTACGTTGTTATCTCCAATGAGAAATACCTCATAATGCATGTTTATCATAGGCAACTTTAACAGGAACCCATATATTTGGAACCATGTCTTCAATGACTGGAAGATCATATTGAGTAGCCTTTGCCTTTGTAATAGAAGTCGTGTAGATCATTGTCGAAACTCCTCCTTGCAGATACTTGAGATCGTTGTTAAAGAAGTAGTTGATTTGCTGATAGCGTATATATATAAAATAACACAAATGCAAATCTCAACCAAATGCCCTTAACCAAGGCAAAAGGTCAAAATCTACA
>BQNB010188580.1:0-11937 GCA_026074375.1 Tanacetum coccineum | reverse complement strand
TTCAAACTCGTACAAATAACAACATGCCCCACATCAACTTTTATTCATACTTCACTTTTTTCTCGATTTTTTATTTTAGTGGATGAGAAAAATGAATAGAATGGCTCAGAGGTTAAACTAGGGGCATCTAGCACTAAAGATGAGTGCTAACAAACGAGTTTTATTTGGGTGGTTAGCTAATCAGTGTAACCAGCTAAAAGAATAATATGTTAAATGGATGGACTAATTTAGGTTAAATCCTAAGTTTGCCTCTTTATCATGTAAAAATACCTTTATTACGCGAACATGACCTCATTGCTGGCTCGTAATGATTTCAAGCACAAGTTCTAGAATTAATAAATCACCGGCATACTCATATAACTTTAAAACCGATACCAATGCTCCAGAAAAGGCGACAAAACAACAAATACACAGCCGTAACGACGGATGAGACACCTGCAGTTGCAATCAAACCTTAACTCGAGAAAGCTAAAGATAAAATCATCTTAGGTATCAAAAATGGATACCCGAATCCTTAAATTCTAAGCCTCACAATTTTTCGGGTAGAAAAAATATGCTAGTAATGTTATCAATACCGAGTCGGATTGCTTGTATGTGATCATAAAATGTTTATTTTGAAAATTTTATTTTAGTTTCCTTTTCAGAACTTTTCTAGTTTATCTCCCCCCATACTTAATATGAGCATTGTCCTCAATGTGAAAATATTATAGAGAAAAGATAAAATGGAAAAGTGAAATATACTTTTCAATTGTGGTTTATACTATGAATCTTTTCTTCGCGCCAATTCGCCTCGCGCCTTCTCTTTCTTGTTTCTGTTACAAGTGTAAACATTGCATAGCACACAAATAGTAATAATATTCCTAATAGATTAATAATATAGAGTATGATAGTATTGTTTTAAATGCCAACAGAGGCATTTTACACACCATAATAATAATAATAATAATAGGATTGGATTTTCTATTGCTAAAGGAGTGGGAGCTCAGATAGTATCTCGGCTTCCTTCCAATGTATTGTAATCTCTTTTATTCTAATGAAGTGATGTTTATAAAATAATAATAATAATAATAATAATAATTATTATTATTATTATCTACACCTCTTCATCAACATTATTCCGGAAGAAATATCTGCATCTTTTTCTCTGAATCCGTACTTTCGTCAAGTGTCGCAACTAGAGCCTTGAGGACAAGGCTCATTTAACAGGGAAGGACTGTAACAATCCGTATTTTTGATCAATGTATGACGCTATTAAATTCACTATTTTTTTTTCTCGTACGCGTTCGCTTTTAATTTTAAAAGTTAAATTAAATCGCGTAAGCTAAAAATCAATAATTAACGTAAACGGACACCAAACGAATTAAAGCTTTCGTCAAGCAAGCAATATATTATTTTTATGAAAGTAATATTAAACTTTTTATATTTTTTTTTTGGATGCGTAAAACATTTACGGTTCGCGATAAATTACGTTTAAGTATACCCGGAACTACCGAAACTTTTCTACGCTTCAACAAATACCCATTTTTATACCCAATACCTAAAAGTTTTATTAAACTTTACCCAAATTATCATTGTTAGTCATATTGTACCTTAAATAAATCAACTACACACTACACTTTACAAATATTGCATCTACACTTAACCTTTATACACTATGGCTTCAAGTAATGCATGAAATGAACTCAAAATATCAAAGATATTTTTCCTAGCCATTTCCCTCCCTAATTTCGTGTATATGAGCACTAGGGGACATGAAGCACACCAAAAACCTTACAAGAAACATGTACAACAAAGACTTATCAAACCATAAGGACCATGACTAGTTACTTTGACCCAAGACCCCCTAAAACCCTCCCCTTGTTTCCCTCTTCTTGTTCCAACGACCCAAACCCCCCCTTGGACTCTTTCAATGATCTTTGACTAGCCTAGTTGCTATAAGAAGGAGTACATACAAGTAATAAGCCACACACTCTCTAAACACTTAAGAAAATCAAACCATTTTCTCTCTTTTCTCTCTTTCAAGTCACGGCAACAAACACCTTTTTTTTATAATCCATACCTTGATTTTACAAGACCATACAAGCATACACACAACATATCTAAGACCTACTAAAATGGTTTGAAGCCTTGGTTAACCATTTGCAAGTGTTAAGCAAGAAAATGGAAGATTAGGGTTTTCATTTGAAAACTAGGGTTTCTAGAGTGCAAGCTTTGGTTTTATAACTAAACAAGGGTTTAGATACTTTGGTTCATCATCATACATCTCATTAAGGTTACCTAAAACCCTTTATGTCTTTACTTTTATCATATTATGAGTTTATATGTTCTATTTAGAAATATCACCATTAGGATGCTTTTAAACATGTAAAACATATTTTGACTTGTGATTATGCTTTTGTACACTTTTTCATATGATATTAGGTTGATAATATCATGATATAATGGGGTTATAAGTATTGTACCATGTTGTTATATGTATAAAAAGTGTATATACAAAATTAGGGTTTCTGATTAAAAGTTAATTAAAGAATTTATGATTATCATGTAAGAATAACGCAATTGTGGTTTTTTTACTTCGGTTTTAGACAATAGGTGTATTACGTTTTATAAAGATAATACTACCTCCATGACGATTACTAGAAATGATAAAAACTCGAAAAAACGATTATAACAAGAAAAGATACGACGATTTCAAGTTTACGTTAATACCGAGTTTTATAAAGATAAGTTTTTTAGTAAAAAGTTACTGTTCATCAGGGACATTTATTTATGAAAACATCATTTAGTATATAGGGCTTTTAAAAACGTAAGACGTGCACGAAGAATCGCTAAAACGAAGCAAAACTAATAAGATAACGACATTTACGAGGTTTTCCGACAACTAAAACATAAAAATAAACTAAAAGGGTCTGTATGTGACAGTAAAAATTACTTGTTCACCATTTAAAAAATTTTTTTTTTTTTTTTTTTTTTGTAAGTCCAAAATTTTAAAATGTCAAATATTGATAACTCGTCTTAATACGAAAGCGTGGGCACAAGAAACGTCAAAATCGGGCTTAAAACGCGAAAGTTATGTCGTTTTTACTAAAGAGGCAATTATAAACGTTTTTACTTATTAAACACAATTTTACCAAAACAATTAGATGGTGATTGAACTATATAGACCTATATGTGGTATTAAGCAAAGTGCTATATTACTAGGGAGTTTCATAATGAGGCCTCTTCGGGGTGGCGTATCGACGAGTTGTTGGATTTACGATTTAAAGTGTCCTAGCTCCTCATACGTCACTACATGACCTCTTAATTATGATAGCCCGAACGATAGTATGATGAGCTATACGACCTATAAATAATCAAAGTGTTTAGTACTTATACGACCTATATTGGATTAGGTTGCATTCGATCGTAAGCGTGACGCATTTTCTATTGTGAATACTTGTTGATTACCATTCACTCAAGGTGAGTTCATAGTCTCGCATTTCAATCTTTTCAATGTTTTATAAACCCGCGAGGGGAATACATGCTCGTTTACAAACTTGTATATTTTACTACAGTACAATTACCTTTCAATACTTTGTGAGTTTTCAAGCATCCTTTTTCTACAATTGTTTTACCAAAATCTACAAGGGTGATAAAATTGCTTGTTTTACTAATGGACACAGTATGTTTTTCAAAGTGTATGCTAGTCGCATATTACTGCCTGATAATTAATGCTAAGTTACCGTATAGCCATTTAAGCCCTTTTATCATGAACCCTTAATTACCTGTTGGGTATAGCGCGTAGTGTTATGGATACAGTATAGTACGGGACTGTACCATGGCCCCGTCTAGGCTGTGGTTTCTAGTCGCCATTGACGCATTTTCAACATTCGAAGCAAAATCGTAGTATGTTTGGCAACATCTGTAGTGAGAAAATTCGAAGGATACTTTTGTAACATCTGTATTCGTGTTGGGCACAAACCTCGAGTACGTTCATTACAGTTTATTACGTTAAGGTTCGGTGTCATGAGGCTAGGGCAATAATACAAAGTGTTGAACTATCGAATGTGTTTCATAGTCTACTATTACTTAAATCTTGGGTCCACGCTATTTTCCAGATAAACCTATGAATTCACACACCCTTTGTGTTGACATTTTAGCAGTTTTTAATCTCAGGTCTGAGTATAAGCTGGATTGAGAGCCGTGACGGATATCTATTAGAGGGATTCTGAGTTCTTAAATTCAATTAAACCTTTTGTCTTATAAATCTTAATGTCTTTATAAGAAAACTATGAGACCCTAACTGAAAACTCTGATCTTTTGTAATGACATTGAATGAATCTTATTTTAACGTGTGCCATTTAAGGTCCGTTTTCTATATCTTGATTTTTGTCTTGACGTATCACCCCATTTATACCTTTCCGTAGTGACTTTGATTTTTGGGGTGTTACACCTATGGTGTTTGTTGGTGATTTTTTAAATGAAATGAGACAAGTATGAAAAAATAATAAGTTGTTATGTTTCTTTTTAATGCATATCTTATTTAGTTGGTTTAAGTGAATGATAGGGTGTTAAATATTTAGGGGATGAGATTAAGCTATATATAAGTGTGTTATTGTTGTTTGGTATAGTTAGAATGAAGTTTATGTTGATAATAAGCCACTATTAAATGGTTGAGTATGATTTTAAAAGCGTTTGATAACATTTGGTTGAGTCAAAATTATATTAGGGTTAAGGGATGATTAAAAATGTTGTAAAGTTGTTAAAAGTTTAAGATTAATGGTATTAATATTCCTCATCGTTTCGATATATATAACGTGTTAAAAACGAACTTAAACGACCTAGTTTATAACCAAAATGAAACTTGAAAAAATTTTTCGCAAAATGGGAAATTCGGTGATCGACCAGCCAGTTAAAAACGTGCAATCGACCTTTCGGTCCGAACGGCTTAAGTATAAACACACAAAAGTTTTGTCCGAATGAGATTTATACTTTTAGATAGCGAACCGTTTTAGCTTGAAATAAAAAACAGAGAAAATTTTTACACGAACGGAAAAACAATATTTGTGTTTGAAAACATCATAAAATATGATTGCTGGATTGGAATTTCAAACTGTTTCTTGACAAGACTTTGGGCTTGTTGAGCTTTAAAAACATAGGAGAAACATATAGGAACAATTATATATTAACTCTATTTAACAAATATTCGGGAAAGTATTAGAGTTTCCAAAATAATAAGATTAGTGAATAATAGCGAATAGACATGGAAGGTAGATTTTTTATGATTCACTAGTGCAGTTTAAAGGAATTGTGGACTAGCAATATATGGGACGGTATAACTCCGAAACTAAAAACTTTCCTAAATGGGAACAAACTAAAAATAGCAATTTTTGGTTAAACTCGAAACTTTAACGAAGAAATTTATAATATTATTTGGTCACGTTTTTTTAAAGTAACCTAAAAGCACAAACACACATTGGGTTGTTCTTCTTCTCTTATAAATGTTTCGACAAGTTTTTACTATTTGGGGTGAGAAACATTGCTTGCTTTTAAACATTGGACACAAATGCTTTACGTTTTTCCCAATCTTGTTTACGCGTTGCTTAAGTGAATGTTGAAACTTGTATGCCTGAGTTATCTTGAACCGTTAGTTACTTATGATATGTTGGATTGGTAAGTGAGCGCGAGTGTTGTAAATAAATTTATTGGGACTAATCATCCCCGTCCGTGTAAGTAGCTCTTACATGATCAACGGACGTATACCACGTCGAGTGATACGGTGAAGCGCCGTGTTGGCACCCGTCAGGGCATGTTTATTTAGCATTTTGCATGCTCCCATTACATTTAGCCTCGGTATCATGAGCTTAGCGCAACGTAAATGCCTTTTTATGTGATATTGTATTTGTTATAATAGTCACATGCGTTTTGCAAAATTGTGGTCCACTCTTATATCAAATTCAAACCTATGAATTCACCAACTTTATGTTGACGTTTTAGCATGTTTTTCTCAGGTGCTTAGCTATGGATGTCTTTGCTTGCTTTATGGTGTTGCCTTGGTTTGGATCAATTTTCAAGAATTATTATTATCTATGTTAACATCGTTGTCAAACTTTAAAACCTTTTGTTCGCTTTCGCATATTATCTAAGAACCTATGTAAAACTTTAACTATTTTATTTAAATGCAATGATGTTGGATTTCTAAACGTACCCTTAGAGGTCGTTCTTTGTATCTTGTGTAATGTATATTATGACGTCACGCCCCCGGACACGTGTTTCCGTCCAGGCCCCGTTTGGGGGTGTGACAGATTGGTATCCAGAGCCAAGGTTATAAAGAACCAGGTAGAATATTAGGTCTGGTCTATAACCAGTATGTGATCCTACGTGTTTCTACTTGCTTATGTATATAATTACTATCGATAAGTATACGAGTATTAATTATAATACATTTCTATAATTATATTACGTATAATTTTGCCATGACTATACTTTACATCTATATTTTTCCTGCACTGGACGCATTGGTATGGGTTCATATAAAGGGGATTTATATAAACTTTTGCTTGTGCAGGTTATGGCAGCTCCGGTTATTTCTATTTCTTTGGACGTATCAGTCGAGAGTGTGGGATCCTCTTTTCCGCGAGTTATCCTTATCGGTTCTATTTCTGTTGAGGTCCTGGTTGCACCGGAGGTGGGGGCGGCTGTAGTTGCCCTACCTGCCGGGGTGCTTGAGCTTGATACTCACTCATCATTAGAGGCTGATCTATCAGAGAGTTTACTACCTCCCGTATCTATAGCACATATGGTTTCACCTTTTCTGTGTTCAGACGATTCAGAGTCAGATACTGAGATGCCCGAGATGCATGTATCACCTACACCTCATGATGATATGCTTACTAGGTAGAGGATAAGAGTTGCATCATGATCATCATCACCTACTACTTCTGCTTCAGAGATCCCTACTACTCCTATTTTACCCGCATCATCTGCTGTTGTTGCACCGTCTACTGATATCATCTCACCTGTTGATGCACCACCCGAGATTCGTCAACGACGAGCTATTCTTATCCGAACTGGGGAGGACATTCCCATCGGTCGACTTTACTGTACTCATCCTGGTGGGCCATGTATGGCATTGACCGTGAGGAGGTCAGTTAGACCTTTATCTTCTCATCGTTTAACATTGAGGTACACATCACATCACTTGGATCGTTTTACTTCTGGATCATCATCAAGTCATTCATCTTCAAATCATTCATCATCTGGGCGTTCTATTTTGAGTCATTCTTTATCTGGACATACACCACCGTTGCTGATTCATCTACACCACCGAGATTTGTTTGTCCACCACTTGCTAGGACTCTATGGTGTAGCGAGGCCTATCGCCGTTGGAGGTCTGCCCCATTACTTCCATCTCTGTTGGACCATCTCGCAAGAGATGCAGATCCCCCATTACTTTGGTATCATCATTTACTCCTGTTACGAGATCGATAGCCCCTGCTCTTGCTGATCTTCCACCTCGTAAGAGGTTCAAATATTCATACTCATCTGAGGTTAGTGGAGAGGAGCATATGGAGATGGGTACTGCTGATGATGCAGAGAACTATTCCGATTTAATGGAGATTATAGAGGGGGCAGTTGGAGCCTCATACTAAGGAGGGTATAGATATGGGAGTTGAGGTTGCTACTAGTGATATTAGGGAGGACGAGGAGGAGTTTGAGGTAGAGGCCAGTGCAAGAGGCACGATGGAGATCGTTGTAGATCCTTTGGCTAATTGTGATATTTCTGAGCCTACTAGAGGAGATGCTCCTGATCTTGAGGGTACTCTTTATGATATATCTTAGGAGGTTGTGCAGGATATTTATGAGCATGTTATGGAGATACCTCTTCATAGGATAGAGGACATTGAGACGGGACAGAGAGAGTTGGAGGCGTGGAGTTTGATTGCTGGTGGAGAGAGAGCTAGTTTACTTGAGCAGGTTGCGTCCTTGGAGAGGAGCAACGCGAGACTTCAAGGCACCGTGATGATGGAGAGTGCAAGAGCTGATAGGTTTCGGCGACGCATGAGCTTTATGGAGAGTGAGCTTAGGCAGATCCGCAGGTTTCGCTACTATGACAGGATGCGATTTAGGAGATTTGAGACATTCGCTGTGAGGCGTTTAGGTTTTCGTCCATGATGTTGTGTATGGATTTTAGGCTAATAGTAGAGCCAGTTGATAGTAGTAGTATTAGCATAAATCTAGTTCTCTATTATGAGATGATTGTAACCGAATGATGCTTTTATATATGATATGAAAAGCTTGTTTTGATTCTCTTGCGTGTTCGTCTTTATTGTTATTTACTTGTTCTGGCAAAACATGTTCTATTGTATTTTCCTTTATAAACCTTATTTACCATTTATAAGTGGCTATATCTCGTATCGAATCTCACCACGTGTTATGTCTTGTGATGTAGAACATGACTATCACTCGTTCTGGTATGACCCCGGAGGCAATCGAAGAACTCGTTAACCGACGAGTGGAAGAAGCGTTGGCTGCTTATGAGGCAACCCGTGCTGCCAATGCTCTCGAGGCTGAAAGTCAAAGCCAAAACGGCAGTGACGGCGATAATGGAAATGGTAGAAATGGAAATGGTGGAAATGGAAATCCAAATGAGAATAATAGGGGTGCTAGGCCTGTTGCTCGAGAGTGTACATACCAAGACTTCATGAAGTGTCAACCACTCAACTTCAAGGGAACGGAAGGAGTTGTCAGGTTGATAAGGTGGTTTGAGAAGATGGAAACAGTGTTCCATATCAGCAATTGTCTAGAGAAATACCAAGTTAAGTATGCTACTTGCACCTTGTTGAACAGTGCTCTAACTTGGTGGAACTCACATAAGAGGACCGTTGGAACTGAGGCTGCATTTGCCATGTCATGGAGAGAGCTCATGAAGTTAATGGCTGAAGTGTATTGCCCAAGAAATGAAATTCAAAAGATGGAGTCTGAGCTGTGGAATTTGACCGTGAAGAACAATGATTTGGCTGCTTATACTCAGAGATTTCAAGAGTTGACTATGATGTGCACCAAGATGGTCCCCGAGGAGGAGGATCGGGTTGAGAAATTCATTGGAGGTCTCCCCGATAACATCCAAGGGAATGTAATTGCTGCTGAGCCTACGAGACTCCAAGATGCTGTTCGTATTGCCAACAATTTAGTGGATCAAAAGTTGAAGGGTTATGTTGTGAAAAATGCTGAAAACAAGAGAAGGTTGGAGGTCAACCAGAGAGACAACTGTGGGCAGCAACCACCATTTAAAAGACAAAATGTTGGAGGCCAGAATGTGGCAAGAGCCTATACGGCTGGTAACAATGAGAAAAGGGGATATGCTGGGCCTTTGACTTACTGCAGCAAATGTAAGCTACATCACGAAGGACCATGCACTGTGAAGTGTGGGAAGTGTAACAAGGTCGGACATATGACCAGGGATTATAAGAATGAAGTTGTTATCCCAACTACTCAAAGAGCTCCGATAGTGAATCAGAGAGTTCCTACTTGTTTTGAGTGTGGGAGGCAGGGACACTACAGGAACGAGTGTCCCAAGTTGAAGAATCAGACACGTGGAAACAAAGCTGGGAAAAAGACCAAGGAAGCTAGAGGGAAAGCATATGTGCTGGGTAGAGGATACGCTAACCCTGATTCCAACATTGTCACGGGTACGTTTCTTAAAAACAATCATTATGCTTCTATGTTATTTGATTCAGGTGCCGACCGAAGTTTTATTTCAACTACTTTTAGTACCTTGCTTGATATAACCCCCAATACTTTAGACGTTAGCTATGATGTTGAATTAGCCGACGGAAGAATCTCTGAAACTAATACCGTACTTAGAGGCTGTATGTTAGGATTGCTAGGTCACCCATTCAATATTGACCTAATGCTAGTAGAACTTGGTAGTTTTGACGTCATCATCGGCATGGATTGGTTAGCGAACCATCATGCGGTAATCATGTGTGATGAAAAGATTGTGCGGATTCGCTATGGGAATTAAGTTCTGATAGTCCAAGGTGATAGTAGTGATAAAGGAAAGAATTTGAAGTTGAGCATTATATCATGCACTAAAACGCAGAAATATATCAAGAGAGGTTGCCTAATTTTTCTGACACAAATTACGAAGAAGGAAATCAAAGACAAGTCGAAAGAGAAGCGACTTGAGGACGTGCCTATCGTATGGGACTTTCCGGAGGTCTTTCCAGAAGACTTGCCTGGATTGCCGCCATTGTGATAAGTCGAATCTCAAATCGACTTGGTCCTAGGTGCTGCACCTGTGGCACGTGCCCCGTATAGACTAGCATCGTCGGAACTGCAAGAACTGTCCACTCAACTACAAGAACTTTTTGACAAGGGGTTATTTGTCAAAAAGAAAGATGGATCTTTTTGGATGTATATCGACTACCGTGAACTAAACAAACTTAATGTGAAGAACCGATACCCACTTCTGAGAATCGACGACTTTATTGATCAGTTGCAAGGATCAAGTGTCTACTCGATGATCAAATTGAGGTCTGGTTATCACCAACCCAGAGTTCGTGACGAGGATATTCCAAAGACAGCATTTAGGACACGCTACGGTCACTATGAATTTTAAGTGATGCCGTTTGGACTGACCAACGCACCGGCGATATTCATGGATCTGATAAATCGGGTGTGAAAGCCATATCTGGATAAATTCATGATCATTTTTTTGATGACATCTTGATCTACTCCAAGAGCGAGGAAGAGCACGCGGAACATCATAAGTTAATTTTGGAGTTGCTTAAGAAGGAAGAATTGTACGCCAAGTTTTCAAAGTGTGAATTTTGGCTGTCGAATGTACAATTTCTTGGTCACGTAATTGATAGTGAAGGCATTCACGTTTTTCCCAATCTTGTTTACGTGTTGCCTAAGTAGAATTGAAACTTGTATGCCCGAGTTATCATGAACCGTTAGTTACTTATGATCAATTGGATTGGTAAGTGAGCGCGAGTGTTGTAAATAGATCTATTGGGACTAATCATCCCCGTCCGTGTAAGTAGCTCTTACATGATCAACAAATGTATACCATGTCAAGTGATATGGTGAAGCGCCATGTTGGCACCCGCTAGGGCAAGTTTATTTAGCATTTTGCATGCTCCCATTACATTTAGCCTCGGTATCATGAGCTTAGCTCAACGTAAATGCTTTTTTATGTGATATTGTATCTGTTATAATAGTCACATGCATTTTTTAAAATTATGGTCCACTCTTATATCAAATCCAAACCTATGAATTCACCAACTTTATGTTGACGTTTTAGCATGTTTTCCTCAGGTGCTTAGCTATGGATGTATTTGCTTGCTTTATGGTGTTGCCTTGCTTTGGACCGATTTTTAAGAATTATTATTATCTATGTTAACATCGTTGTCAAACTTTAAAACTTTTAATTGCTTTCGCGTATTATTTTTGAACCTATGTAAAACTTTAACTATTTTAATTAATGCAATGATGTTGGATTTTTTTAAACGTACCTTTAAAGGTCGTTCTTTGTATCTTGTGTGATGAATATTATGACGTCACGCCCCCGGACAAGTGTTTCCGTCCAGGCCCCATTTGGGGGTGTGACAACCACACAACGACACATCAAATTTTTGGCACTGCTGCCAGAGAGTGCAAATTAATCTTAATTTTTATTTTATATTTTTGTTTTAGTGTTAATTAAATTAGTGTATATTCTGTATATTATGTATAATTGTTAGTTTGCTTGTATATTTGTGTGTTTTACACTATTCTGGTCGATAACTCGATACGGCGTATCCACTACCATTAGATACGGCGTATCCAACTTTCTGTCCAATACAGCGTATTCACTCAAAAGATTAATACGGCGTATTCACTTCAATTGAATACGGCGTATCGATCATCTGAAACAAAATCAAAACCTAAATTTTCATATTTGATTTTCGT